>JAAGKR010000360.1:0-40548 GCA_011419295.1 Clarias macrocephalus
ATATATATATATATATATATATATATATATATATATATATATATATATATATTTTTTTTTTTTTTTTTGTGCACCTTTAGAAATTCTTCAGGGTGAAATCTAAATCTATATGAAACTGCTCCCATTGTCCTACTTTAAGGTTCACCACTGCGGGATTCTTCAGCAGTCATTTAGAATCCATTTAGCTTAGTTTTGCTAAAACACATGAGTCCAGAAACAACACACCATCAGTACATACACTCAACTACAGAGTTACAGTCTGTCTCTTACATGGTTTATTGTAAAAGGGAGGCTGCACAAAATACTAAACAGGAAGTTCTTTTTGAAAGGCATATTTATTTTTTCTATAAAAACTGGAGCTGAGTGGCATTTCAAATGCTAAGTTCATGCTCTTGGTGTGAGCTGTGGCTGGTATTTAAAAATGGGTAAAAATAAATCAAGAACTGTCTATAATCTAGTCATATCTATCTATCTATTCTCTATCATAATTAAAATCGACCACTGTTTTTTTTTTCCCTGGCTACTGTCAACTGATAGGAAGATAAGTCACTTTCACCAAAGTCAGATCTCCAGTTAAGATGTGCCCGACATCGGAGGTATGAAGCCTCTTTGGCGGTGGGTTTGGAGCACTGCGCCTCCATCAGATATATCGCAACCTCTTGGCTGGCTTAGAGACTTTCACTGCCAACCGCTGTGCATTCTACACCGGCGTTTGTGCTGAACGACATGACCGACGAGGCATGCTGTCTACAGAGTATATTTTTAATGGACACCATTAGGAGGCCATGAAATTTGGATTAACACCAAGCTGGGATTGTGATTACCTAAAGCCCAGGGAGAGAGAGAGAGAGAGAGAGAGAGAGAGAGAGAGAGAGAGAGAGAGAGAGAGAGAGAGAGAGAGAGACAGGGTGAAAGGAACGGGCAATATGATGCACCTGTGAGTCATTTACTATCCACAAGGAGGGCAAGAGGAAAAGAGAGAAAGAGAGAGAAGGCAGAAAACAAATACGTACATAGAGCTCTTACACTTTAAAAATTTCCACCCTGTCTCTAATTCAGTTTAGAATTTTGTGAGATGTAATTACACCCAGCTGCTGAATCAAAACTAGAAGAGAATAGCTCACCTGCGTCACTGGTCAAACTCCACAGATCTACTGATTACTGTCGCAAATCACAAACATATCCTCAATTAAACATCAAGCCCTCAATTAAAAGTAAGAAAGTTTGGACATCTGTTTGTACCATCTGAACTGTATTCTAGGAAAATAATGAACGATCAACTGGATAAAGTATTTAGCAAAGACGTCTAGATTAAATAGTAAAGAAGCACAGTTAGCAATGAAGTAAACCAGCAGTAACCACAGACCAAAACACACACCACTACCTGATGCAACAAATAATCATGCAGAGAAACAAGCAAAAGCCACTAAAGGGAAATGAGAAAGCCACTAAAAGCCCATTAAATAATTATGTGGAGCTCGGAACGTGAAAGTGTCTTGTAGAGGCGGGAAACTTTATAAAAATATAAACTTTTAAATCGCACTGACTGTTTCAGCCTTTAAATTTCTTTAAAATTCTAGTGAAAAAAAATGCAACAATAATTAAAAAGCCCTCAAACATCTGGCAAATCTCTCAAATTACTAGGGAAAGAATATCTAAAGCTGCATTCAAAATTAAATCTGAGCTTCTGTACTTTACAAGATCTTGCAGGAAATATTTTGAGAGAGAAAGAAAAGACAAGAAAGTGCACATGTTAGCAGGAGGCATGGGTAGGAAGCATCGAGTTTAATATCCTGGAACAAATGGGGATTTGATGAGAGCTTTACAGCTCAGGTCTCACTGTGTGCTGTGCTTTATCCATCTTGGCTTGTCTGGCCATATGGCTCGACTGAGGCGCCACTGTCTGCAAACTTCACTCTTCCGACACCCCTACTTTACCTGAAGTTAAATGCCTCCATCATATGATATCACAACACAAACAGAAAGTAGCACAAAGAGCTGGTAGAACATCCATAATGGACACTTGGATTTATTTCCCTATTTTCCATTTCCCACCTAAATAATCTCAGTTTACAGAGACCTGCAGAAAAACATGCAGCAGAATGAACCTGTAATGTTTCAATACAGTGCATTTCAAAAAAAAAATTTAAGTCCTTAGGATGGCCTCATCACTAAACTATTGCCAGTATAAATGAAAACACCCATAAAAATACCCATAAACATAACTGTTGTCTGTGAAACAGGCAAGCACAAGAGAAACTACAATTTCTATTAAAAACCTTTATAGCAAAAAGCTTCAGATTTTTATTGCTAGAAACATGACGATCACCTAAAAACAAAACGATCCCGTCCACTGAAACTGCAGTGAAAAAAAGAGCTGTCTGTTTTATTAATGGCATATAAAAAAAAAGGTAGAACTGTGCATCCTTACTAGTAGTGCGAGTCAGCAGGGAACAGCCGATAAGATGATATCAGGATGCCGAGGTGCTTATTCGTATTTTGTATTTGTATTCTTTTATTCTCTCAATTTCTTTGAAATCCCAAATCAATCAACAAACAATGCAAATATTTCACTCCTGCCACAGCGGTGGAATAGTGTATGTGCTTCCTGCCAATGTGTGAATAGTTTAGGGCACACCACCTGTAGGATTATAGAGGAACAGCAACATTTTACCACCTCAAATGTGTGATATAAAATAAGCATGCAAATATATTAGTGTGTAGCCCCCATAGAGATACTAAGGTCAGGTAGAGACTTTTTTTTCTTATTTCTTTGCATTTTCTGTTTTTTATTTGTCTCATTTGCTTTAGAATTTTCCCCCCATTAAATCAGAATTATGTACCTGTAGGGGGAAAAAAAAAGAAAAAGAAAAAACCTTATTTGCATTGTTTAAAATAATTGCAGCATGTACGGCTTATTAACTGGAACAAAGCTCTGGTATGCAGTATTCATCTTACACTCATCCTGAAACTTTCATATAAATGATGAAAAATGTTCCTGCTTTGTAAGCCTGATTCTGGTATAAGTTGGCTTGTATTTTTTTTCTTCATAATTTTATGGGGTATAAAAAGGTGTTTTTTTGTTGTTGTTTAGTTTTTTGCCAAACCATGACATGTACCTCCCTCATCAAAACTGAATATTTAGAAAAGTAATAAATCTGAAAGAGAATGATAGAATAACTGAGATAATGTGTGTACTGCGCCTGACAAACTACCGGCTTCAGACAGCAATGGCAAGTTATGAAAAAGACAGAGGGAGCATTATGAAACTAACTGATGCATAACTGATGGATTATGATGAATAACTGATGGGAATTACTGCAAGAGAAGAATACGGGATATCAACAACACTAAAGCTAAGTCACCTATAGGCAACTTAGAATTAGCTATCGTAAGAGATGAATGATCAGAGATGCGTTTAGCGTGCTTCAACACAGTTTAGGAGGCAAAAAGACAACGCATGTGTGAGGCCAAATTTATGCAATAAGCAGTGATCAAAGAATGAAGAATGCACTATAATCATGCGTGATTACAAAGAATCTTCTACTTTATTAAAAACATATTGCACTTTGCATCAATCTAGGAAAGATTCCTAATGGAGTCTTATTAAATCCAGCTTCAAACTGTTGGTTCTGTCACGGTCGTTATTCATTTAGGGAAATCTTTACATTTGTGGATTGTTTTACATACCTATACTTTATAAATTCATGAGCACCGTGTGTAAAAACACAGGCCAAAAGATGTAGCTTTTCCAGTAGGGATACGGTATGGCATAATCTCTGCTGCCAAAAGATGTATTACAGAGGCTTATAGAAAAAGCTTCATGTCCAATCCTGTAGTATTTATTACAGCTATCTGTTGTTTTCTCATGTCTCGCTGATGCAAGCCTTCTCTTTTTTTTCCCCAGGAACAAGATGGACTGGTATAGTTTACAGGCTCAGCATGAGGCCCAGTAAATCTCCAGATGGACATACGCCACCTTGTGGCAGGCAACGAAACAACTACAGACACATTCACACCATTTGTTTTAAAGAAACTCCCAAGTGGAAAGACTTAACCTGATATCATAACTGTAATACAACCTTCCACTATATCCACTATAACTTTTTCCTGTAATTAACAGTGCTTTGAGATTAGGAGATGTGATTCAGTATACTAAAAGTATACTAAAGCACCAATGTTTAACTTCCTACAATATTAGGAAGTTCGGAGACGTGGGAGGCGAATGAATAGATTTCAGAATAAAATAAGAAATAAAAAAATTGGCTGTACAACCATATAAAAAGTTATGTATAGTTTACATTTAGGCATTTGGCAGACGCTCTTACCCAGAGTATAGGTGTTGCTATTGTTGTAGACTTGCATGTTTTATGAAATGTGGGCAAACATTATGTTCTTAGCACAACCAGAAGCATCTACTGATCTACACTGTTGTATTGTAGCTACTGGTCTTTAATATTGATCATTCCTTCACACTCTTTCTTGGGAATACAGTCTCTCCATAATAATAAATTTAAAAAAAATCAGCAACATAAACTCCTAATTTATCAATCTCACAAAAGATGACTAAGAATTGTTTTCACCAAAACTGCTATGTGAACCAGGGACGTAGGTAGAGGTTATCAAAATATGCAGGTATAATCAAGTATTGGTTCAAGAGTGACAAACCATCAAGGAAAGACTTACTGAAAATATACACAGATTGTTGCTTGACTGTGAAAAGAAGATTATATGTTCAGTCATCCCATGAGATCTTAATCTACTAAAAACCAAACGCAGGTGTGAACAATTCACACAGGTGTCTGCTGGGCCACCAGCTTAATCAAAATGATGTCAAAATGATCTGTCGCGGCCATTTTTTATTTTTTTTGCTTTATTTTTTCACTGCCAAATTAGAAAGTGATTATGCCAAAAGCCTGGACAACATATTTGCTTGCCCCAGAAAACTGCAAAATCAAATAAAACTAAATGACAAGGAACAAAAAAGGAAAATGACAAATTGCAGAGAGAACCATATGTTTTACTCCGAGATACAGCAGGATTACTCAAGTTTTCCTCAGGTCCACTGAAAAGGCAAAAATTATTAATCGATGTCCTGAAGCCCATCTGGCACTATGCAATTACACTATCTAAAATCATATCCTCAATCTAATGATCCCCCGCTGGTTGAGAACTGAAAGAATAGTTTAGTTACCCAACTACAACAACACCACCACAATCTACTTTCCTCAGAATTACTCTTCAACCTGCTCTTGTTATGCAAGTCCTTTTCACAAACCCATGGCTCTGAAAGTCTTCGATCAATGAGCTAAAAAGCAAATCATGCAGTGATGCCTTAAAACCTAACAAGATGTCCCCTTGCTCTGTATTCCCGGATACTCGATGTGACTAAATCAAATGCATACCGAGCTTGCTTCTTACACCCTGGTCGCTGTTCTGTCATCCTGTGAGTCTCCTCACGCCTCAGGATAGCTCTGTCCTGGCTGTGTGGAACTGGCTAGTGTGCCACTCTGCTCCACAGGGGAGTCAGTGAGAGTGTGTGTAATGAGGAGGCCATGTGCTGCTGCTCTGAGCAGCTGTGCACTTTTATGGACAGTTTTTGTCTGGAGGGTGCCTTTTATATGGACTGATTAGCCCCCAGCACCAGGGCTGGAGGATGAGCTTCAGCACGATGCTATCCAGATGGCTAACTGCATAAGTTACAAAAAAAAAAAAAAAAGTCTTAAAATCTTGGACCGTTCGGTATGTCCTGAAAAAAACAGTATTGCTAATGATCACAAGAACAGGACAGATCAACCCAAACAGACCAGTTAAAACAATTCTAAATACATTTTTAATTCACTTTTCATTTTAATTTGACAATTTCTGTTTTTTTTATAAACCTAAAGTGTAATCATTTTACATCACAGGTCACTGAGAATATTGAGTAGCATTTCAGCATTTTATCTTTTCCCGCTAAAACTAATAGCGAAAAAAAATAATTAAAAAAATAATAAAAATCAACCACATGACCAGCCATATTGGCTGTAATACCAGTAAACTGTCTCAGCTGGTCGTGTGTATTTTATTTACTCACTGTTGTGCTGCTTTTCCACCACATCAGCCTGCAAGGTGCTGCCAGTGGCCTCGTCTCCCCCAACTGGCCTCCTGCCTGTTACAGATGTTGGAGTGGCAGCTGGCTGCTGTGTCATCTGGAAATCTGGTGGGGATCAAACAGCAGCAATTTTTTTCTTTTTTTTTTTTTCTTTTTTTTTTTTTACACAAACAAGAGAGCATGGACAAGAGAAAAACTGCAAGCTACTGTATAAACTACATGGGTAGCTTTACACACAAGTCAGTAAAGTACTCGTATGAGCTAAAGCGATATGAAGTAACTAAAAAGACATGCCCTTTCTTGACTCCTTCTAGCCGTGCCCAATAAAGAGAACGCTACTTACAGAACTAGCAGACTGTAAACTCAAATGAGACTCACCACCTTCACCCTGCAAAACTAATACCTTTAACATCTCCAGTGCACCACATAAAATATTCACCAGCACTGTTCATGAACAATTCACTCTATAGCCTGGAAAAAAAAAATCATTCAGCTCTATAGAGTGCAAATAAAAAAAATTGAAGGGGCCTAGAGGAGACTATTAGGTGAGGGTCTTGGTTTGCATTCGGAATTATAAGCGAGAAGACTCTGCATGATTATAGCAAATACCTTACAATTAGCTTTGTACATTATGCCTCTTAAGGTGCACAGAAAATTTCTGTAAATGTTTTCCTGAGTGTAATAAATAATACAATTATAATAAATAAATAAAAATTGTAATGAAAGAACAAAATTTGTATGAACTGCATGGTGAAACAGCTTTGATAAAACATGAGCTACTGGAAAACAATTAGCTATAATGTTTAAATGTGAGAAAGTACAGTCAGACAAACGACTATTCTACCTAGGTAACTCACCCCTTTTCCTTCGAGACTCTTTAATCTCCTCACACATGCGGTCGAACTCTGGGTCTAGCTCAGATGCAATCATTGCATGAGCCGCATCCTTCAGACTGCAAGCCCTATGCCGTATTATCTTATCTGTGGAGAAAAACATTGAACGTGTCGTTAGTCCTTAAATAAAAACAGGACCAGAAACTGAATGGAAGCTATAATATACCCATTAAACACAAGTTTCTACCATCTTTCTAAAAGCAACTCTCACATAATCTGGGTCAAGTCTTTAACGGCTTCTGAGGTAAAATATTAGAACCCTGAAAGGATGTACAACCACTGTCAAGAGTTTAACAGTACCCTCAAATTAAGACATTCAGGTCATTATTGCCAATGACTTAAAAGATGTCCAATCCTCCATGTTATCCAATTCTTATGTTAAATAAACATTAAAGGTCCCAAATTTTACTATTTCCTTAACAAGTTAATGTAGGTCAAGAGAACAGCCAAGCTTAACAAATCTGGGCAGAAATGAGCAGCAAGCCATGAGAGGGGATCGTCTTACACTAATGCATAATAGGCAGGACCTAACTGGATTGTTTCAGCCCTGGACAATACAAAAATTAAAACAGGATAAAAAAGTTGGGCATGTGTACTAAAGACCCATATGAAAATCTAAAAATGACTAAAAATTTAATTTTGCATAACAGGGAAAGTTTAATCTCATCTTTTCTCGTAATAAACAACACTATCAAATCTATTGTACAATACATGTACAGTATTACGAATATACGTGTGATTAATCATAGTCAGGATGTCAGGAAGTGTAAGGGCTTTTCAATGAATAAGATCAGGATAAATCAGTAATCATCAGTAATATGTTTAACATGAAGGCAGAAATAAAAGACTGTTCATACATGTACACGTTATAGTATGGATCAATCACAAGTTCTAGCAACTGCATTATGCAATTTAGGTGTAAGCTTGTATAAATTAACAAATCGTTAATGGATGGTAAAGTTATCTAAAGAGTGTAGTTCATATCTTTAAAATATGCTGTTTGTACTTTATTAAGGGTAAAAATGCTTAGTTTAATGCTATTAGCCAAGTGTATAGATATTGATGTCTGCCCAGACAGACGATCTTAACTTCCTGTCTTATCCTGAGCAGTGCCATGGTCTATATATCAGAGGTGTCGTGAGGGAGTTGTAACTCTGTTCAAAACAAATCACTTAAATGTTCTTATTATAATCCATTATAATAAAAGTTACCATTTTGGCCTCTAAATTAAATAGCAATACTGGCTAATCGCCCCAACACAGTCTTCGGTTTCATTTTAGTCAACTATCTGCAAGCAATCCTTCAATGGCTATTTTACTAAAATGTGTGGACAATGATTTTAATAACAATGAGTCTTCTATCCTTGGCAACGCTACCTAAAGCCATGTTAAAGAAAATGGTATAAACATACGTTTTCCCGCAATAAATGCAATCTATCCTTGTCAGTTTTTTTTTCAAGGTGAAAAAGGCACATTTATCTTAAGTGAAGGCAAACAGTATGAACAGCGTAAATTATGATGATTGGATCACACTCTTAAAAGGCAGGAAGTGCTGAGCTGCCTTCTATTTAATTTTAACAGTTAGGTATCTGTAAGAATCAATGGACAAATATTCAATTAATCACTAAGAGTGTGGGGGGGGGGGGGATAATATATTTTAAATGGTGCAATCAAATCTTTTTACACTGCACATTTTACTTTACAGCGGTCTGTGGTGCACATGCCCGTTTGTGGATGTAATATAGTGCATTAATGAACAGAAAAATTAAATGAATGGTCTGAATGCCAGCTCAGCATGCTCTGACATCTGAGAAAATATAAATCCAATTTACATTCTCTCTGTAACTTGGATAAAACTAAATTTGCATGACGCAGGAATGCAGGGACAGACTGATAATTATTATGTATACATATTTATACGCGCACACTTAAATTATTTTTCATTCTGTACAGCTGCTTTGAGACAATCACCATTGTTAAAATACTATATAAATAAATTTTATTGATTTGAAATTAATTGAAACGAATGAAATACTGGTAACTGCAGAACCGGATATTTAGGTATAAATCTGAAATGTCCTGGTTATTTTAAACTTCAAAAGCATTTTAACTAATTCTTAACTTGGTCCTTTGTATAATTTCTAGTTTACTGTCCAAGGGTTTCCAAAGTAAGTATAGTTTAAATATTTTATATTAATGGCAGACACACCATTTGCTGTAAATTTCATGGTAATATAACTGAATTTGAAAATGAAATTGAAAAGACAAGAGCACTCTGAATGGAGAAGTAATGCTGACAAATGAAAACTGCAGCTACGTTCCATTTCCCTGGTCCAAAAAGCACCCAAAGGCTTCTTGGCACCAACGTTAAAGCAGCTACTTGCATTTTGCATTGTTCTTTTCGTTGATACTTTTATGGAGGGTGCATTTAAATAAATGAACCATGCTGTCTGGCTAAATGGAAAGGCATGATTAATTCATGATCGCTGATTTACCCAAGCACCTTTAGTCTGCCAGAAATTACTCCCGGAAACGGACAATATTTAATTCTATTTTTTTTTTTTAAATAAACATTTTGCATGGTTGTAATTAAATCGATTTGATTCTGTTAAGAACGACTGTGCTTCAGTTGTAAACTGACAGGTGTAACATTGCGTTCTGTTACAACTGTGTTCCATACAGTGTAAATTATTCATAGGGTGACATATGAACGTGTACAGCAGATATGTATTTCATATAAACAATTATGTGCTGGTTTTTACATAATCGAGAACCTCTTCATTGGTGAGAACTTGCACAAGAAGCACACATGTTGACTCATTACCACACCTTAACGCAGTACTGAAGAACAATACAGCATACATATTCCTAAAACAATGACTTACAAAATTAATAAAACAATCCTCAGTTCATAGAGGTTTAGTACTGCATTTGTACATGCAGCTTTTAAAAATGGTTAAAAATTAATTGAATTTCAATTCATAATGAAACTTTAAATGGGCTTTACTGGCCAAAAATAAAGGTTTACCATCTTTTTTTTTTTTTTTTTTTTTTTTACTGTTATTTCATAGTAAACATTAAGGATATATAAATATAATTTTATTTATAGTTAATTGCATTAATTTATCAAAATGTGTTTGAGTATTTCTACTATTTGTTCTCCTTTCTCCATTAAATTAACTAGGGAACTGTGCAACCTTAAATGTATGTGAACAATTGTGACTAAACCATCCGCAATTAAAAAGGCTTTCCCACATTGCTGAACCTTTTGATAGAACAAACTGAACTGCGTTAAATTCATATTTTCTATAGTTCTGGTTCGCTCAACTGTATTGTCCAGTGCCTTAACTCGCCTACATATTAACTACACAATATCTACAAAAGGCGTAAAATGTACTTTGGAATCACCCAGAACAGGAATTATCAGACAGATCGGGCCAAACTGTTCAAGAACTGTCACCATTTATCTACCAATTAGGGCTGCTCAAGTCATTCTAAAATGCAAATCAGGATTTTTCTTCCTCTCACACAAAACATTTTTTTCAACCAAAACATTTATTAGTCAAGTTTATATAAAAAAAAAAAGGAATAAAAAATTTCCTGACTTACCAACTGTTACAAAATACCTACAGCCCCTCAAAGTCGGCTACGAATTGTCAAGACCACTTACAACAAAAGTATTAATTAGCCTAAAGACACAAACCGACCGTTAGTAAACACCTAAATATGTTTCCTTTTTATCCGTACCTCCTGGATCCTTGTCTGGATTGTACTCCAACGCGTTACTGCAGATGAGGTCAATGTCCTTCAGGAAATCTTTTGCAGCTGTGTACTTAAGAGTGTCAATCTTTGTCATGATGGTGGACAAATCCATAGGCTCTCTGATGACCTCAAGATAATCTGATACCTTCAAAAGAAAAAATGGAATTAAATATGTTGCCTGCCAATGTCACAATGGTCACGATTATCACCCTGTATTTGCCATGTGTATTGCCCATTTCATAAGAGCATTGTCAATGCTCTAGCATGAGTTTGGTCAAAGTCATAACAGTTATTAAGCGAGAAGACACTAAAAGCTTTAATTTGTCCTGAACTGTTTTAAGAAACACTAGAAGAGCTATTGTTACAGCTTGGCCAGCCCACCTCCTCGATATCTACAGGCTTGCTGAAGATGTGGAAGCGCTTGTCGGTGGCCAGTCGCCTGGTGACATCCCTGAGAAAGAGGCGGAGCTCGCGCAGGGTGTTCTCCTCCTGCTCCTCAAGGCGCTTCTGCTCCTCTGGAGAGAGCTGCCGAGGGCCAGGGTCTTCCACCAAAGGCAGCACCTCAAGATCACACACTGAAAACACACACACAAAATGTAATTTCACTTTATGCACAATATTAGAAATCATTAAAAAAAAATTTTTTTAAAGAAATCACCTCAAACAAACACCTTACAGAAAATGTGTCGCATTCACATCAAGTTACGAATCTAAATGCTATATTTTGTAAACCCTCCTTCTCCTTTTAACACAATTTGAATTTGTTCATTTCAATTGATTTAAAAAAAAAAAAAAAAAAAAAAATCAAGCTATTTTCAGACGTTTCAGGTTTTAAAGTATGGAATAAATAAAAAATTTGATTTCTACGTTGCATTCAACTTGAAAATAAAAATACTATTCATTTTCACACTTTATTAACAGTACTGAGAGTAAAGCATATCCATCTATTCTGGTATATCGCTTAAGCCCTTAACTGCTGATGCAACAAACTGCAAATCTCAGAAATGTAGAAACTCAGCATCCTGTATATATTTTGCCCGAGGATAACAACTTCATCCAAGCAAGTGGAATAGCAGTGTTAATCGCTCTACTACTCAGTGAGGAAACTATATAGCAAGAAAGTTGAACACTGCAATTATAATAGTCAGAATCAAATATCTATAGATCAAAGTTTTAGTGAGTTAGACTTCTTTGCACATAGAAAGAGAGCCTAATAACTTGTAAGACTTGAAAGTTTTAAGTGATCAAAGTGTAACAAACACTATCACAAGTAAATCTACTGAAGTGACATGAGTAGAAGGAGAACTGCTGATACTCGACTTTAGAGCTTCTTTCATCCAGAGAGAAGAGCTAGCAGCAGGCTGTAGGCAGAGCGTCCACTCAGAAGCTTGCTCACTAGCTTCTGTACACTTAATTTGTGTTGAAGATAGCAACCAAACCATGATAAAAGTAAGAGTAATGATTGCTCAGATAAAAGATCTTTCTAACTTCGGCTAGACCGGGCTGATTGAAGTAGGACAGCTTTGTCTCGAGTTCAGGGAGTCTTCATGCTTATAGAACATTACTATACTCTCATCACATCCACTACAGTGAGAGAAAGAGCACAGAAAGTTTGCTGCGCACATGTGCATGTCTGATTAACCGCATATTTGCGATATTGGTTCTGGCACATGCTGTTTAATGTCTTAACTCGCCTGGAACCCACGTGCCCAAGGTTGTAAAATCTTTTGGAAGTCTTCCAGCTCTTCCTACTCCTGCAAACTTTTGATCTTTCTGACTTAAAGCAAAGGTAATGTTCACTAACTAGTGTATTTTACAAAACATTAGGGGGTTGACCTTGAACACGAGTTGAAGACTGGGGCTCATTTCTTTCCCACACTGTCAAAACATGACTTTGTGCTAGTTCATCTTACACAAACACGCCTGTCTACCGAACACCTGTGAGAGATCAGTGAAAAATCAACCCTCATAAATGTATTGATTTAGAGGCTAGGCAGTAGGCTATAAACAAAAAAACCAAGAAGCAGCAGGGATTTTTCAAGTCAGTTATTCCTGCAATGAAAATCTACAAACGCAACCAAGGTGTTTTAATAAACAACTTTGTGGAAGGCTGCTACACATGCAGTCAAGGTTTTAGACTGCCTAAGACGGTTATATCATTTTTATTTCATTTTCAAAGCTTTCTGTAGACTTTTTTTTTCTTTTTTGCGCTTTCCTGAATGCAGTATAGACAGCCAAAACACAAGCTTTAGCACGACAAGCTGAATAAACACATACAAAACGTCCCTCGCTTATGATGGGGTTTGGTCTCGATAAACAAACGCTTTTAATATTGTAGACTTTACCTGGCCTAGCCTTTAAGGCAAAAAAAAACAAGCTCAAACACATTTGATTACAGTTCAGCAAAACCATCTAACACAAAAGTTAGATCCTATTTTCATTTATAAAGTGCTAAATAACAAGCAATTTACAGAATACAGAACTAAAAGTGGAGGAAAAAAGTAATTAGGGGTCATTCGCTATTAATGCACACAGCTGTCTGGATTTGAAAAATAACGTACGAGACCACTCAAGTCTGGCATCACTTTCTAATTCTAACTATATTTATTTATTTTTACATAGTAAAGCATTATATAAAAAATATACAATAAATCACATTTGAACAGTTAATATTGAGATGTGTCTGCAAATCATGTTCTGTAAAGCCTTCATAACGAATCTAACCCAAGTTGCTGTTAATTTGTGATTCCTGAGCCTGGTAACTAACTGAACTTCTCCCCTCCAGCAGAGGCAAGTTTTAGTCTTACTTTCCTGGGATGGTCTTCATGAGAGACAGTTTCATCATGGTGTTTGATGGGTTTTGCAATACTGTTCTTGCAAGAACTATTCCAGAAAAGGCTGGCTGACCTCCGTGTCTTAAAATAACAACTGACTGCTGTTGTTGTTACATAATTACCTAATTCCATGTGTTATTTCATACTTTTGAAATCTCCAGTTTTATTGTAGAACATAGAAAACAAATCAGTAAAGAAAAAAAAAAAAAAAGAAATCTGCCAAACCCAAACTTTTGAGTGGTAGTGTGCAATGAATTGCTGGTTAATGGCAATGTTGTGGCAAAAGTCTCATCAATTTCTCACATGATATTGGCCTCAGAGTGGCGCAGCACTAACAAGCTCGCACTATCATCTGGAGATGAAATTCGAATGATGCTGTAGCCTCCTGCAGCAGGGAGCCTAGAGAGAGCTGTTTGTCCGAGCTCTATGGGGGCAGGGATGGGAGGCACTCTAGCGCTCTCACATTAATCGCGGCTCTAAGCCAATCATGGGTGTCTGTGAGCTCACACGAGCGGGAAGAACGGATAGCGCGATCCGCAGAGTGTGTTACAGTGCTCTCGACGGTATGAGAGCAAGCAGGTCGAAAAAAGATGTGGTTGGCTGGTGTCACATGTCTCGGAGGAAACAAGTCCCTGTAGGCATATCAGGAATACCAACTCAATATTAGGCAAATGTTATAGCTGATTGTTATGTATTACACGGCTGGCTTAGGAAAACGCCAAACTCAAAGTGCAGTTTGACCATATACAAGCTTGGACAGCAAGTGTGAAGAGCATTAAATTAATGATTATTCGTTGTTGTTTTTTCCCCTTGTTTTTCATTATTGAGAATTAGGCATGTTTATCCAATTCAGTGCTCTTTGTGGTCATTTACAAATAATGAAAGTAAAATTGATATTATTAATTACACTACATCACACTATAGTACAGTCGTGGCCAAAAGTTTTTAGAATTACATAAATATTGGAAATTGGAAAAGTTGCTGCTTAAGTTTTTATAATAGCAATTTTCATATACTCCAGAATGTTATGAAGAGTTGCATAGTCCTTCTTTGCAATGAAAATTAACTTAATCCTGAAAAAAAACTTTCCACTGCATTTCATTGCTGTCATTAAAGGATCTGCTGAGATCATTTCAGTAATCGTCTTGTTAACTCGGGTGAGAAGGTTGACGAGCACAAGGCTGGAGATCATTATGTCAGGCTGATTGGGTTAGAAAGGGCAGACTTGACATGTTAAAAGGAGGGTGATGCTTAAAATCATTGTTCTTTCATTGTTAACCATGGTGACCTGCAAAGAAACGCGTGCAGCCATCATTGCGTTGCATAAAAATGGCTTCACAGGCAAGGATATTGTGGCTAAGATTGCACCTAAATCAACAATTTATAGGATCATCAAGAACTTCAAGGAAAGAGGTTCAATTCTTGTTAAGAACGCTTCAGGGCGTCCAAGAAAGTCCAGCAAGCGCCAGGATCGTCTCCTAAAGAGGATTCAGCTGTGGGATCTGAGTGCCACCAGTGCAGAGCTTGCTCAGGAATGGCAGCAGGCAGATGTGAGCGCATCTGCACGCACAGTGAGGCAAAGACTTTTGGAAGATGGCCTGGTGTCAAGAAGGGCAGCAAAGAAGCCACTTCTCTCCAAAAAAAATAAAACATCAGGGACAGATTGATGATCTGCAAAAAGTATGGCGAATGGACTGCTGAGGACTGGGGCAAAATCATATTCTCAGATGAAGCCTGATTGTTTGGGTCATCTGGAAAAAGGCTTGTCCGCAGAGGAAAAGGTGAGCGCTACCATCAGTCCTGTGTCATGCCAACACTAAAGCATCCTGAAACCATTCATGTGTGGGGTTGCTTCTCATCCAAGGGAGTGGGCTCACTCACAATTTTGCCCAAAAACACAGCCATGAATAAAGAATGGTACCAAAACACCCTCCAACAGCAACTTCTTCCAACAATCCAACAACAGTTTGGTGAAGAACAATGCATTTTCCAGCTGATGGAGCACAGTGCCATAAGGCAAAAGTGATCACTAAGTGGCTCGGGGACCAAAACATTGAAATTTTGGGTCCATGGCGTGGAAACTCCCCAGATCTTAATCCCATTGAGAACTTGCGGTCAATCCTCAAGAGGCGGGTGGACAAACAAAAACCCACTAATTCTGACAAACTCCAAGAAGTGATTATGAAAGAATGGGTTGCTATCAGTCAGGATTTGGCCCAGAAGTTGATTGAGAGCAGCCCAGTCGAATTGCAGAGGTCCTGAAAAAGAAGGGCCAACACTGCAAATACTGACTCTTTGCATAAATGTCATGTAATTGTCGATAAAAGCCTTTGGAATGTATAAAGTGCTTGTAATTATATTTCAGTACATCACAGAAACAACTGAAACAAAGATCTAAAATCAGCTTAGCAGCAAACTTTGTGAAAACCTAATATTTGTGTCATTCTCAAAACTGGCCACGACTGTACAGGAGTTGTGCAGATTGTACTACATGCTTATCTTTCTATAGCAGTATGCACAGTTTAGATCATACTGTATCTAGCTCAAAAATCTGGCTACATTTCTGGTTAATCTCTTGCTATCTAAATAAAGTCTGTCCACATAGTGTTGTGCTTATCCTGGCAAAACTCCTGAGCAGTTATTTTCAGTCATACGAGACAAGACTCCAATTTATTTAAAGAAGGACTAGAGGGGCATACACAAAAAACGGGCATGTTTTTGTCTCCTAATACAGTAAACAAAATTTTTGCACATAATGTACACATGATAGTTCAGATGTAATGTGCAAAAGTACCAACAAGACATTGATTTGTTTCAGTATACTATACATAATGCACTGTCCTATTTAAGGCACTCACCTATTTGTAAGAGAAAACTAAGCTACATTAATATTACTGTACATACATTGATATAAACAGATGTTTTTTTTGGGCGAACAGTGTATACAGTATTTCCTCATAAAGAGCAGGAGCCTTATGAAAGTTGACTACTGAATATCTTGCAGGATCAGGGCTGGAGAGCATAACATGCTGTTTGGCTGGTGCGCTAAAGCTTAGATCACCTTATACAAAATAAAAATATAATATAATATCAAATGTATTATTTGTATGTCTCACTCTCCTCATTTATATATGTGTGTGTTGTGTTTCTGAACTACCTACTCTAGCTAGTTGAGAAGCTGACCGTTGTAGCAGAAGAATGTCAAAGTAACCAGCTGAAGAAACTTAAGGAGCTGTGTGAGAAGTGAGCACTGTATAAATAAACTGAGTTCAAGCGAAGCTCCATTTTTTTTAGTGCCTGACTACTGTATGCAACTTGTCCAACACTTTTTTGTGGTTTATCTCTAGAGAAAAGAAAGAGTTGAAGAAGAGGATGGACAAGAAAAGGCAGGAGAGGATACATGAGGCTAAATCAAGAGAGAAAAATCTAACAGAGGAGTAAGTCATTGTGCTCTGTTTGAGTGGGTTCACTACCAGTATAGTCATCCTTTGAAATATACAGTACAGTGCACGTCAAGAAGGTAGACACTGACCCCTTTTGTTCCCTCTCCTTGTTCCATATGCACTATATTGCCAGAAGTATTCACTCACCCGTCCAAAACATTGAATTCAGATGTTCCAGTTTCTTCCATGGTTACAGGTGTATAAAATCGAGCACCTAGGCATGCAGACTGCTTCTAAAACATTTGTGAAAGAATGGGTCTCTCTCACAAGCTCAGTGAATTCTAGCGTGGTACAGTGATGGGATGCAACCTGTGCAAAAAGTCCAGTTGTGAAATTTGCTCGCTATTATATATTCCACAGTCAACTGTGAGTGGTATTATAACAAAGTGGAAGCGATTAAGAACAACAGCAACTCATCCAAGTGGTAGGCGATGTAAAATCACAGAGCGGGGTCAGCGGATGCTGAGACGCAAAATTGCCAACTTTATGCAGGGTCAATAGTTACAGACCTCCAAACATCATGTGGTTTTGATGATTATCTCAAGAATGTTGTGTAGAAAGCTTCATGGAATGGGTTTCCATGGCTCAAGCCTTACAGAACTAAGTACAATGCAAAGCATCGGATGCAGTGGTGTAAAGCTTGCCACCGCTGGACTCTAGAGCAGTAGAGTCGTGTTCTTTGGAGTGAAGAATCACGCTTCTCTATCTGGCAATCAGATGGATGTGTCTGTGTTTGGTGGTTGCCTGGAGAACGGTACTTGTCTGACTGCATTGGGATTACAGTATGATGTGCGGTTAATCAGTGTTTGGAAAAAGCAGAGAACACTTTGAACATCCAGCTTAGCTCCACAGAAGCTATTAGTAAAAATGGAATGGACATGGCACAACCCAACACAGTGTCTTAAGAAAGTCTACTTAGTCAGTGACCAGGTAAGAAGGGCATTTACTCAGGAAAGGAACCAAGAAGTGACAGATTTACTAAATCTACAAAAGAGATTATCTTGAGGAATTCCATCAAAGTGACATCATATCCTATAAACTTAGTCTTCCTACTTATTTTGTGAGGCTGCCTATAGAGGGGGCATTCAGTTCAAACTGGGACTTTAGATTGTGCAGAAAAACAGAAAACAATTATGAGAGTAAAAACGACCTTTATTTCTCTATATAATAATCTGTTACACTAATGCACTTATCTCAGCATTTCACTAGTGAATAGATCCCATCAAGGTCGAAAGCTTTCTCAGTATGCCGGAGCCATGAGCAGACTGTCTGGATGTGGATGTAACTCCCAGCTGAATTCCTGTAATGTTTAAGTGGTGTTGGTGAATGATTGTGTGTACAGTTTCCACAGACAAATGTGTCTTCCACAAGTTGGAAGCAAGTTATCCATCGATTTTCTCGGATACCTAGTATGTAAGAATACATTAGTGTAAATTTTCTAGGGTCGGGCATTCCACTCACTGAACGTTCTCATTTGGCTCTGAGTCACCTCGGCCGGGATCATCATTCGTAGATGTACGGCCTTCGTTAAAATGTTTGCACCATTCAAAATTTTAACGCCAAGATTTTCATCACTGTACTGTTTTTTGCAAATGTCAATCAGTTATGCCATCATTCACAAGAAATGTCATCACAAGTCCCGGTTTGACTTGAACGGCCCCAAACCATTTCCCCCAATTAGTAGAGTAATAATTTCATATTTAGATAGGTGCTGCATAGCACTTGAAGTCAGACTGCTTTTGTAACAGCATTCATTGTGTCTCTTACAGAGAGAAGTTAGAAATCAACAGGTCACATGTAAATGAAGTTGTACAGTATATCAAAAGGGTAAGTTGAAACCCTCATCACACAGCACACAGGCTTCAAACAGACCCATTAAACACATTTTGTGGAAATTATCAGCTTGTCTCCTCCGTTTATGTTTCGTCTTTCTTAAGCTGGAAGATGCTCAAAGCAAAAGACACGAGAAGTTGATCGAGGCGCACAAACTCATTCGGCAGCAAATCCTGGAGGAGAAGCCGAAGGTATGAGAGAATCTGTTTTTCTTCACCATCACACTAAATGTGCCATGAAATCACTCTGCATGTCACCCAAAGCACACACGGGTAGTGTGTGTATCACCTCACTGTCACTGTTATTTTAGGATGACTGTTCGCAAGTTGGAGAAGGTAAGCTGCTTTGCATCCAAGCATATAATAAATCAAAGCTCTAATACTGAATGCAGTCCTACCAAAGCCTGCACAGCTTCCTAACCTAAGAATAAGTGAAGGTTTTCCCGTTTATGCCAATTACACCTTCTAACATCTACCAGCAGCATAATCTTAACCCAGTGATGCTGTACAAAACTCTGCTCTGTTAAAAAGCTGTTCTCTAAATTGCTGGGCTGTGCCACATCTGGGACAACATCTGGGTGCTGCCATTATTTGTGCTGTGTTTCTGTGGTGCTGGTGTGCACTGTATGTCTGTTGAGTTGTGTTGGTCTGAGTTATATAAATCTCCTGTAACTTACTATACTAACAAACAGGCATATTTAGATTATAGTGACGTCTTTGTAAACTGCTGAGTTTAACATTTAATTTGTCTTCTTTTTTTATCTATTTCTTTCCTGACTGTAACATATTATTGACTAACCAAAGCAAGGTGAGTTTACTGATGCCCTGTGCTTCTCCTGACTGAATGACTTCCCCATCACTAGACTTGGATGGAATGTGAAAAGTCATTTCAGTGTTTTGCTTTATGTAGACGTTTATGTAGAATATTTAGCCAACCATGCTGCCCATTAAATGGTATATATTATGTAAGAATTCAATTTTCATGCAGACACAGCCATGATGTAGTGGTATGACTCAGGCATATTGCTAAGTTGATTATACATACGTATACGAATTTGTAGTTCCTTCTAAGCATTTAGATTCATAAACTCTACAAAAGGTAAAAAAGTAGTGGAAGTAGTAAGTGTACTATTCATTAACAGTTATCAAGCTTTAAACTAATGTCATCACGGAGTGCATAAAGCACGTCAAATCATTAGCTGGAAGTTAGTTGTAAAACACTTTTATGCCTTAATTTTTTGACTATAAATGATTTTAGATTAATTACAAATATAGCAAATGGCAAACACACACACACACACACACACACACACACACACACACACACACATACTGTACTGTATGCAGCACCTATTTAATCTTGGAGGAACTCTAACAAAAACACAGGTTAATATTACTCATGAAGGTATTGGAATACACAAAGATTTTATTACACAGTTATAGAGTAGAAGGGGTTTATTTATGATTGTAAAATCCGGACTCACTCAAATGAGGAGGGATTCCCTTTTGAGTCTGGTTCATTTCAATGTTCCTCATGTCATCTCAGGGAGATTTTCCATGCGATCATCGCCTCTGGTTTGGTCGTTAGGGATAAACTGATGAAGCTACAGTATAAATGTATACATTAAAAAAATATATTGCATTTATATCTGGAATTTATATTTCTGTAAAGCTGCTTTGTGTCAATATCCACTGTTATTTGAATTAACTATCAGATTCAATGTTTGCATAAAATGTTGTATAAAATGTAGTGCAACATTGGAACAAAATAAAAGTATGGACCAAAAAATGGAAATATATCAGCCATGGTGGTGGAGACATAAACAGCAGTGTTAATTAGAATAATAGTAAAAGTAGCCGTGGTCATATTTACAGGTTTTGTACAATTTCACACTATATAAGTAACGTGTTGATATGTGAAACAGGGTATAGACCAACTCTGCAGTTGTAGGATATAGTGAAATAGGGTCTAGAATCACCAGGTACTGTAGTACTACAGTAGTTTCCAATTTGATCTGTATTGCTATTCTGTATCTCATATCATGATCTCATATCCCGATTCAGTGTGAATTTATTTTAGACATTTTTTTTTTTTTTTACAATTCTATTTGTCAAATAACTTGCTCCAACCACACAGGATGCTGCGCTACAGTATGTGAACAGTTTAGAGCACATCACATGAAGGACTATATAAGAAATGCAACATTATGTCACCTCAAATGCACACATATATAAATTTAAACAATTTTAAAAAATCAATTTTGGAATCGTTACATGAATTGGAACAAAATAACTGCAATACGTGAATGAATAGATTTTTTCCACAATCTACATATAGTCTATAATAGTCAGGGACATCCTAAGACACTGAATGCATTACAGTACTACTACATGGACTTTACAGGATGTACCTGAATATACTAATTGTACCCTGGTACAGCATGCTTATAGGTTATCAAGCAAATTATTTTAGTAATTAGCCAAGTCATTGCTTATAGACTTAAAAAGTCTTAAAAAGTACAATTATGCAGTAACTTAAGGCATATGGGCTTTATTGAAAAGGTTGCCCTGATTTCTTTCTCTTGTCATCTCGTGAACACAAATGAAAGTGCCTGTGTTAACCTGGGTGGAATATTACAAACAAGATGTATGGTGTTTGAAATCTGCCAACACAGTTACATCCACTTTGGTCTAAGATTGAGTCTGTACATACTCTCTGCCAAATGTATAAATAGGCTGTTTTCCCAGCTACTTAAAATATACTACTGACTCAGGTATGTGACGCAGTTGATGTGCTATTACTTACAGAGCATAATGTAATTAACAAACTCAACAGGATGTCTAACAAAATGAATTGATAATAGACTTGCCAAGAGTATGTCATAATAACGACATGAAATTATCTCATGACTGTCAAAAGTGAGTGACTTTTCTAAGAAGGCAGAAGAATGTTTATGGTGTGTTGAGACGGTCAGCTGTTTGTTGTTCCAACTACAAATTTATATGGATAAAAGAAAGATTTTGTCTGTACATTGGTCAGAACGCGCTCTTTCAATGATATCGTTTATGTTTCATACATTGGATTACCGGAAACCAAAAAAAAAAGTCAGTACAGTATGTCTGTCTATCTGTATGTCTGTCCAGCCAGATTCTGTCACAGCATTATGTAAAACTGGCTAGACAGAATTTGATGAAACTTTGGCAGTACTTAGGTATTTGTCTGACATTAAAATTGCGCCATAAATGAAATGAAAACGTTAAGTAGAAGTTAGGAGCAGTTATGTGCCAGAATATGTCACAGCATCACACAAAACCTGCTGGACAGAATTTAATGAAATATTTGCAGTACATAGATATCTAGCTGAATTGAAATCAAAATGTTGAGGAAATTCAAATTTTATTTGTCACATACACAGTCATACAATAATGACAAAGCGATGTTATGAAAAGTTATTTGCCAGATTTAATAATCTAATACACAAGAGCTTCCAATAAGATACCAGCTCAATGTAAATGAACACCTGCACCAATAGATAGATTAATTAGAAAACCAAACTGAAGATTATTACTGGAATTAGTTTATATTTAATCGCTGAAATAACAGTGCTGATATGATATAAGTGAATTTTAACACTCTGGAGTCGATTTAAGACAAACCCTAATCTTTATCCGGTCGAAATTTTCGATTTCTTATCTGTGATTCACTCTCCGATTACCGAACAGTGGCTGACAATGAAAGAAGTACAACTTAGCATAAACAAAGCATAAGATACTCAACCCTACAAAATTATATTTCTTTGTATTAATAAGTTAGACCGAGATTATTGATTGATTGATTATATTAAAGCTGATCAGCTTATTTTTACCTTTAACCTTTTATCTAATTTTTACAAACACTCTTCCTATCAACGATGGGTACTTATGCTAGATTAATAAAAAATCATGATTCCTTATGTCATTACAGAAAACTGACGGCACTTACTGTAGTAAACGGCATACATTTTTAAGAGGCTCTCGTTGCACCAGCATGTTTGAACACATCTCTTGGTAAGATATTCTTTCAAACCCAAGCGCTTGTTTGGATAATGCTGTTCTTCACCAGGTTCCCAGCTTAGCTGCAGTGCTTCAGTGTTGTAGTTGCATCACTATGCTCATGAGGGCACTACAGCACAGGTTTGGTGCTAAAGCTTCCCCTTTCTCAGCACAATGTTGTATCAGCAAGGTTCATACACGTAGGCCTTTTTTTTCATCTGATAGCAACATTGTGCAACATTATGCTAGATCTTTTACAGAAATTAGTGGAAAACATTAATTAACACCTTGTTTTGACATTCAATCGGTTTATATGTATCATTTAGAACCTTAAACAACTGTAAGTAGAGAGGTAAACACAGTGGAATTATGCTGTAGGCGACTATCCAGGGAATGTTTCAAGTAACACCGTAATATAGTGTTTAGTGTGGACATTTGGTCATCCAGCATGCAGCCTATAACGGCTTGTTTTGAGTAAACATACATTTATTCCACTGTGCAGTTGTGATCTTCAGCAAGGGACACAGAGTAGACATAATTTAATTAACTATAGTTCCCATGTTTAAGTAAATTTCTAGCAAACCACACAAAAGTCCTGAAACTATACATGGATTAAACACAGACTCAAGCTCTCTGGGACTCAAGCTCACCATGGTGCACACGCATTTCTGATGACAAACCCAAAACACTCCACTAATTCTCCATCGCGTTCTTGAGATTAATGTTAGAATAGAAATGATGCTGTAAATCACAGACACACTGTCTACACTCACACTTTATCCTTGTGATTACATGTAAATTGATGTAAAAATGTATTTGCTTTCATTTAAAATATTTGCTATTAATAAAAGATCTGTCATTCTGATCAGCACAGTCATTACCTGTCTTGTCCGCTGCTCCTCCTATTCCTCCTGCATGGGGCAGTATGATGCCTGCCTCACTGGGCCTCAATTAATGCTTGTTGCCATTAACATTTCTGATCACAAATTCTATTGCACTAAATGGGACAGGCTTAAACTTAATGGACAAGCAAATCAGTAAAAAAAAAAACAGCAATGTTTTTAAATTATTGTGCATTCAAAGAGATACTTATGTTAAAATCATGTTAAAAGTTGAATGTATGAGGACTTGACATTATTTCAGTGATCTAGTGGTGGCACAGGTACACCCCAATCTATGCATAGTGTAAAACTTAGGCCACACATGTCCAAAGCAGATAAGAAAAAAAATATCTGCCTCACACCAAAGCAGGTCAGACAAATTCAGCTGTTTATTTGTAGTTGAACCTTACACCAGCAGGCAGAAATAGGAGGGAGCAAAATTAACCAGGGCAAAGCTTATATCCTAGAGAGAGAGTGAGAGAAAGGGAGACTATGCGTGCATGCGTGTGTGCGTGTGTGTGTGTGTGTGTGTGTGTGTGCGCGTGTGTGAGAGAGAGATGTAGTCCCGACCCATTTTCACGCCTCAGAGCAGCCACTAATGGACAGCTATAACCATCCCTAGGTCTTTGGAGACCTGCTGGAGAACGGTCTCTGGACTCTGCTTGCCTTGAGCTTGCCAAGGAAAGCGGATAAGAGAGAGAGAGGAACGGGTTGGGGGTGCGAGTTCGTGGTGCGGGGCATAGCGAGACCGCAAATTAAAATCAGCAGCAGTCACTCCATTAGCACTGGCTTTTAGATATCTTTGAAAGCATTTTACATATCAATTACATGTTCCTGTTTGAATCTCTACACCCGGCATCACACCTTTAACCATAGGGTTGCAGGGATTGCTCGGTGCCCGACAGAGTGAGAGAAGAGGAGAAATGGGGAATGGCAGATGAACGCTGTCGCACCTCGACGTGTGTGCACACAGGTGACAGTGTCCTGCTAACGTTCCAATCAAAATGGTCACCAGGGCTCCCAGCTCCACAGCATGTGGCATAAACTAATGAGCATTGACCTTCAGCAGCACTTTGAAAATGTGAACGTGACAAGGGCAGGTTGCGACAAGCTGAGCATTTTGATCCTCATTAAAATAAGACAGTTCACATTCCAGCCAAATGAATTTGATCTCTTGTTTAGTTCAATCTGAACCGATCTCTTTATGAATAATCTGGGGTGCTGACATTTCATTTCGTATGATTTTTCAGAACATGGCTTCCCTAATGAACATTATTAGGATATTTGACTAATAAAATTTGCACAACGCTCCTAATTTACTACCGAATATTAAATGAAATGTGACTAATTTTACATAAAATTTAGACATGTTTCTTGAAGTACACAAAGTAAGTTCTCTGTTCAGGGTAGTTGGTTTGTTTAATGGACAATTTAAGTGACTCTGGAATAGATCTGATGAGTTTGCTATCACACCAAGAGTAGTTTATTACCCATTGTTCTCGTTTTATGTCATGGCTCACTCAGCTCTATTCTGTGAATCAGAGGCCAGATACAAATACAAAACCTGGTACAAAATGGTTGTGCATCTCCGCACACAGCAGCTCTGTGCCATCTCCATGGCAACGCTCATCCTGGCCCTGAACCCATCTTCACTCAACAGCTTGGCTTCTAGGACAAGATATCGCACACTATGACCCAAGTTGGAGATAGAGGTCAGAGCATGGAGACAGCCTCTAAGGGCAAATACACAGATTAAGTCCAGCAGACAAATACAGTACAGGAAGATAGACAGAAAGATATGAATGTGAATACCCACAGAGACAAATAATGTAGCAAACATGGGTACACAGCTAAATGAGAGGGATACAGTTCAGACAGATATAGACTAGCACCCAGATTCAGTCCAGCACACTTGTACAGAAAGTGACATAGTTCCAGTTCAGACAAGCATATGTAAGCAGCTCATTACATGAATCTTAATCGCTTTAAGATTGTCTCCAGTACTTCTACAGAGTCGTATAGGAACACATTTTAATATCGCTGAACATGTAATCACAGATATAAAGAACATTATCTGTAATGACGAAAGATGATGAAGGATGAAAATTACTTATTACTTTCCTAAGCAAGCAAATTACATGTTGGTACCAACCTTTATTGATTTAATCAAGACAAACCTTTATTGATTCAGGGTTTTATCTGTTTACCCACATTTATACAGGCTACAGAAGTTATCAATGAGCCTTAATTTTTTCTTGTTGTTTATTTATCATCTAGAGTAACATAGAAAACTGTTTGTCAAGAACATTGGGAGGTGTAGTCCAGTACCTTGGCGCTTTAGCATTCAAACAATCCACGCATATCTAAGATACAACAGTCAGCATGCAAACATTAAGCCAAGCTCCCTTTAAATGAACTGGAAAACGAGCAGAAAGTAGCCCCAATCAAGGCAAAAACGTAGACTGAAGCTCTTCCTGTTTGAAGCAGAAGGAGCAGGGAAATCCCCAAAGGGTGGCGGGATAACATTCTCAGAAGGATAGGGTCGGGGAGACAATGACCTCTTTTGCCACTGGACTTAAGCAGGGAAGTCAAAACCACCCTATCAACCCTTGGCATTAGGTGGGCAGTGGAGGCAGCTGGATGTTAGAGGCTGCCCTGTTGGTTTCAATCTGCAGTAGGAAGTGGGAGATCACTCCGTCTGCCTCAACCTATAGACCTGTGTGGGAGGCCATGTCATCAGCCTCTACCTAGAGTTGTGCGTGGGAGGCCGCCTCATTATATTCTGGACTGGGCACTGTTGTAGAGCAGCTGTCGGTGTTTGGCTGCACCATTTCAGCCCTTTTTTCCCTTTTAAAATCAATCAAAATAAAGGGCAGAAATAAATGCCTATAAATTAAGGTTGGAATTATTTTTAAAAGAAAAAAAATAGTTATAGTAAAAAAGTAGCTTAAAATTGAACTTATACATGCATTTTTTTCTTTTGTCTTTAAATATGCAGCCACTGGAGAAACAATTTCCTTCGAGATTAATAAATATTTACCTTATCTGATCTGTACAAACTGTATGTGTATACATATATTAATAGTATACAATGGTTTCCACAAGTAAGAGGTATTCGCTTTTTTCACATTTTTTGCTTAGTAACAGCGTGCACTCGTGCTGACGCAGATTTCATAATTTTATGTAAAGCCCAATGATCCATTTTAGATCAAATTCATTGGTGTGTTATCTAAAAATATGCCTTAGTGGATGGGATAAGACTTATGAAAAATCTGACCTTTTGTACAAATGATTAATGTGGTCTGGAATTATTTGCTGAAATTTACAGTAAGTAGTGACCTAGAAATTGTGCAACATTTCAAATATTAAATAGTCAAGCATATTTGCTTTTTCGCAGAAAAAGTAAAAAATATTTAATCATTAAATTTTATTTAAAGTATAAATATTAACCAACTCATAGTTTGACACATCAGTATGTGTAAAAGCTTTACCTTATTGAAGAATTAAATATGTCTCATTATTTAAAAACCACAGAATTGTAATAAAAACCTAACAAGATAATAACATTAACAATAATAATAATAATAATAATAATAATAATAATAACAGTACGTATCTATAATGATGTATGGATTCATACACAGATATGGCCTAATATGGATATAGAGATATGGGTTCTCCCAAAGATAGAAGAGTCATATGGAGAATGAGGGGGGAAAAAAGGTTTTTAATAGCATGAGAGACAGATGGAGTTTTCTGTCTCTGCATAGACATGGACACAGAACAGCTTGTGACCCCTTGCATTTCGTTGTGCATCCAGAAACAGGCAGATAAAGAATGGTATACACTTCACATGATTTCCACAGACCTCACAGATTTCCTGGCAAGCAGCTGCAGTCCTCTGCACTGCCTCGGCCATGCTTTTCCTCAGTAGTACTCACCAGGCATGTTTCATCTGAGCTGGTTAGCATTAATAATGCACATGGCCTGCCTTTCTCCGCACACCAGGGGAACCGCTGTCATACAATAGATACCAGCGGATCCCAAACCCCTGGGCCAGCAACGATTGGCATTCCAGCAGAGGGAAGAAGGCTCTGGAAATACTTTGCTTTCATTCCACTGCTTATGAGGAGAGCATTTGATCCCTTCCTTTTGTAAAGAGAATTTCTTTTTTGCTACGGCTCAAGTGGTTATTTATTTGAAAGGAAGAGGGACTTGCCAGAGAGATTCAGGCTAAAATACATTGTATATGTGTATAATAATACACACACATATATGTATGTATTTACAGTACATACAAGACTATTACTGTAAGTGTCCAAATCTTATGCTAACATCCTCAGCTAGCCATTCCAATATTCAGTACTTGTAAGTATATGAAAATCTCTCTGTGCTTTTGGGATTGGCATGAATACTGTTCATTTAGAAGCAAGTTATGGACAATTTGCATACATATCATCACTTCTATCCAGATTACTTACAGATGCAGCTTGTTTGCCTCGCAATAGCTGTAAATGTAGTTGTAGACTTGAGGTTTGGTTGCCGGAGCTTAATGACTGCCTTGAAACCTTAAAGTGCATCGTTCAGGAATGGCAGGAAAATAACATAATTGGCTTTTTTCCCCTTTTTTTTTTTTCAAATTAAGATCAGAAATATTTGGGAAACCTAACTATACTAGATGACCAAAAGTATGCGGACAACGGTCAGTCACAACCTTATGTGCTTTTTAAATATACTAGATTCAAAAGGCGCTTTTAAAAGGCACATCCTGATATAGTGGTGCAGTCGTCTGGGAAGGCTTTCCACTACTTTTTTCATTGTGGCTGTGAGGATTTGTTCATTCAGCCGCAAGAGCATTAAGGAATCAGTTCATCTAAAGTAGGATTGACATCAAAGCTCTGTGCAGGCTACTTGTGTTTTTCTAAACCAACTGTACAGAGGGGCATTGTCATCCTGGAACATGTTTGCACCTTTAAGTTCAATTGAACTGAAACCCTAGTGCTAGTACGCATGAAGACAATTGCATCCCTCCACCTTCCTGGCATCCACGTGGGGAAGAACCACATATGGATGTGATGAACAAGTATCCACTTACCTTTGGGAATATAGTAAATATTTCCCAATGGTGCTGACCACTGGATGGTACAGTACCTTTATGGCATCTTAGTATGTCTCATAAGCTACCAGTAATCCATATAAAATAACATCAACAAGAGTATTTTTATTTAAGACCTTACAACTAAGCCGAATCCTAGATGACTTTCTATATTTATATACACTGATCAGCCACAAAACTAACACCACTACCAGGTGACTTAAATAGCATTCATTATTAATTACATATCAGTAAACTGGTGATAGGGCCATGTGGGTACCCAAGGCTAATTTATGCCTGTGGGGATCAAAGGCCAGCCTATTTGGTCCAATCCTACAGAATAGCCATTGCTGCACAAGTTGTTGAAAAAAGTCACAGTTAGCTGCGACATAAGGGCACCAGAACACCCAGGGCATCATAGCTTGCCATATATGGTCCTTGGCAAGGAAAGAATTCAAGGTTGTCCAAAATTCTCCAAATCTCATTCGGATCAAGGCACCAATGGAATGCACCGGACAACCAAGTCTGATCTGCGGAGGCCTCACCCTGCAAGCCACAGCACCCAAAGGACCTGCCTTAAGAGTCTTGCCCCAGGGGGACAGAGCTGCCCCAGTGACACAAGAGGGACCTACACAATATTGGGCCTAATATTTTTCATTTTAATGTTATTGTTGCTTGGTGTATAGCGTCTACATAATGAGGGATGTAATGGTATTGCAAACGTATTTAGCACAATAAAATTATGGAGTTAAATATCTGATAAAATATTTGAGATTCAGCATGAGAAAACATCATACAATAAAGTTGCTGTTATTTTTTTTCTATCATCATTTGAACTCTTTTTTTGTAATCACTTTTTGGATAATTGATTCATTATAAATAGTTTTTTTAAACTAAAAACTAAAACTAAAAACTATTTTTGGTTTAACTCTAAAAACAGTTAAGCTAATAAACAGCTAACCAATGAAGTAAAACTCGTATTAATTGTTGAAAAAGATGCCTGAAAATGCTTTGGCTACAGAAATCATGAAAAACAACAAGAGCACAAGTAATCCAACAAGGGACTTCGGGGGCCAAGGGTGATTACCATTGTATTTATTCCCATTTCCCAAGCATGGGGAGAACTGGGACAACATGCAAACTCCATGCACACATGCAAACTCCGTGCACACAGAGGCGGGAATCGAACCCGGACCCTGGAGGTGCAAGGTGACGGTGCTAATCACTAAGCCACTGTGCCGCCACTGAATGAATAATTAAATAATAATAATATCAATAATTATTTTACAACAGTCAAACCCTTTTTCTTTTATATGGTCCAGATATCCAAAACATGTCATATTTCTACAGCATTCCAACATGTTCTTAGACTCAGAGTGTGGCTTGTTAATTTGTTACTACTTTGCATTTAAAGAGAAATTCTGTCCACAAGCCAAAATATACAACAGGCTTTCAGAATCAAACTGTTCGAGGATTCTCTTGGAAACAAACAAATGCCATCTATCAGACTGGTTAGATTAGTTCCAACCTGACATTTGGTCTTTTAAATATGTAAATAATATGAAAAATCTATGGTAGTGTCTTTGCCAGTACAGTACCAGAAAAAAAAAGGCAGTGAATTAATTTGCAGTTCAGTTTAGTGTGGAAATGCCTCTTTTCACTCACTGGTAGCTTAGAATTAGGACAGATGTTGAAGAAGGTCATCTTCCTCCCAAAGTATTTTAGGCGATCTGAAGAACTGGATCTGAGGCTGGTTAGTTGACAGATGACAAGCCTTTTGAGGGAAGACATATTTAACATCCCCTACTCAAGAGGGAGTGGAAACTAGACTGTGTCACGCTTTCATCGCTCAAGATCACTTTAGGTGAGCCAGTTAATTTGGTTCATCCTGTCCAGAACACAACACCCTGCAGACTGCTGCCTCAGCGCTGGGCTTTTTACCCATAGGCTGCTATGTAACAGCTGCTGTTTCGGATTAAAGAAGTTTCATTCGATCACGTGACCATGAAATTGTTCATTACGCCGTAGGAATACAGTAAGAGAATGCAAACATATCAGTCACAGAAACCTGTCAAAATCGAAATGCCTTGGCTTGAGTCTTTATCCAAGGAAGTAAAGCCAAGCCCCATTTTGATCGTTTTGTAAATATGAAGCAGGTGGCTAGTCTGTTTCATGTTTACCTAATGACTGCAAGGATACGCTAGGCTAGCAACCAACTTACCACATATTCAGATTGATTGATAGGTTAAATGTTTTTCTTAAAGCCCACTGGCTTATGAGGGTGAAGTGTTTTTATTCTGATAATTATGTAATTTTAAAAGTTAAATATAAACAGGGGTTTTGTGGTTCTTATGAGTCATAAATACCCAACACAGGTGCCTTCAAGTGAGATCAGTTACATACTAGTGTAATTCTCTTTGCATTATTAATGATTTCGAAGCTGAATGTCAACTCACCAGTACCGTCTTAGCCTACTGTACACGGTGCACCTTTACATTTGGTAAATAGTAGAAACCATACAAGCAGTTCAAGTTCAAACTTCGAAAAAAGATTCTTTTCCCCCCTCTATATAACTTTTCCCTCACCCATGTCTCCAGCATGGCCGTGAACTATTCACCTTTCTCTTGAGTTTAAAGTACGTCTGCTGTCACACAACCACCCCAGGCGATAAAGAGGTGGCAATGCACACACACACTCACACACACACACACACACACACACACACACACACACACACACACACACACACACACACACTCACTCACACACACACACAGCAGATTCACGCAAACACAAAGCCTGCCATGGACAGCCAAGCCTGCAGGTGACAGCTTACCGTCAAACACAGTTGGGCATCCTGGCAGTCAGTTACTCCACACACAGCTACATTTCACGCACACATACACACGCAGGATAAGGAGTGCGTATAAGCGTTGAGGTGGCATTTTTAATCCGAGCGTCTTTGTGCCCAGGCCGGCAGGGGGACAGCAGATGTCCCTCACCTAAGTAGGTCACGCTTTATGCGGGACGTCTGTGTGGAAGCAATCTACAGCCATCTGGATGCTCCCTGTCACCATCAGCTGTGTGAAAATATGATTTCTTACAAGGCGTCTTGAGCGATAAAGGGACCTGTGAGGACGCCGCAAAGGATTATACATATATTATACAGTACATATTGTCACAATACTGTCTACAAAGCAAAATATTTATATTCCATATTAAAGTCTATGACACAATATGCAAGTAATAAAACACAACAAGCCGTTTTGTTTTATAAAAAAAAACTCCACAATGGACAAAGATGAATGTAACAATACCTTGCAATGAAATGTTTTCCTCTAATATTTTGTATCAAAGTGTTTTATTTCTCTTTCATCACAGTGATTTGCAAACAATTTGCAATCATTTATTAATTAACTACTCATCACACTTTTTAACCATTTAAAACATTTAAATAAACTTCCATAAGGTATAGTATCTTATGTCAGAGCTGTAATCAATCAATCAATCAACAACCTCTATTTTTAGTTTTTTGCTTTTGTTTAAGTTAATTAGGTAAAACTGCAAGTTAATTAGGTAAGTTACTGCGAAACTGAAAAGTTCTTTGTGCTGAAGACTCACCTGTGATGGAAAACTTACTGACGTATTAAATGTCCTGACACTCATTCCTCCTTAAAGTTTAGATAAACATCTGAACCAAATTCTTAACAGAAAATAAAATGTAGGTTTAGTGAAACATTTAATGGAACACACAAATTCATGTTAGAAGATATTTTATATATACCTTGGATTGCGAATAACTTGGTCTGCGAGAGGATTGCAAGGCAAGGAAAAAAATTATATAAACGTATGTGATAATGTTTGTAAAATTGATGATGCAATCTGTATTTAAAATGACTCATTGATTAAAGCAGCTAAGGCAGAGCCCAGTGTGTGTGAGCACTTAAATGTCTGGCAGTGTGCAAATGAGGTTATGTACAATCTAAATTGAAGTTGCTCCTGTAAAAGCATGCAAGCATCAAAAGTTTTAATACATTAACATAAAATTTATTAGTTCACCTGACTGCTTTTAAGCTGAAATCTTATATTAGGTCAACAAATAATTTTTATTCACACAATTAAATAGATTGTATTTTTTATGCAGAACTATGTCTTCATGAGATAAAATTTCAATTGAAAGTAAGAATGCTTATCCATAGATTCATCTTGAATATCAACTCAATGCACGGTACAAGCACACACTTACAGTACACAAGCTACAGGCCAAGCATACAACCTCCACCCACACAGTCCAGATCAAGATACAAACCCCCAGCCTTCAAGGTGCAAGGCAACAGTACCAACACCATCCCATCCCAAGTGCTAACCAGACTTGACATTGTGTACCCACTTTTATTGCAATTTTTTTTGTTTTTAGTACTTTCCTAATATGTTTTTCATTTAGTCAACAGTTTTATTATATTATAATAATTGCTTACCTAAAAAAATTGCTTGTGTACGTGTGTCTTTAAATTGTCCGTTGTGTATGTAGTGTGTGTGTGTGTGTGTGTGTGGGTGCACCATACAGTGTGAGTCCCCCGGGATAGTCTCCAGGCCTCCTGTGACGCTGTACAGGAATAGCACAATAGATTGATTGATAATGCCCACAATGTATATTATAATATAATTTATTGATATGTAATAAAAAATATAGATGAAGTTGACAATATACCAATATTTTTATATAACCAATATTTTTATATAGGCATATGATAAGAGTTACTGTACAGTATATGTTAATGAAACTATAAAAAAAAAAAAACCTCAAGGTCTTAATAATATCCTTTTTTAGCTGATGTTTCAAACATAATTAAGCACAGTAGTAGTTGCACTTTTCTTTCACATTTCAAATGAAGCATCCCTAAACATTTGCTGATGCTGGTGACATTCTCAAAAAGAAAAAGAACAGTGAGTTTGCTTCACAGTCATTTCCTCTGACACAATTCGTCTTTGGTGCTTTTCTTTAATTACAATGCTCCCAGAAGACTGAGCAGGGTAGTTAACTAGTTGAATAAGCATTAACGCAATTATTGGGTCAGAATGAATACAATTCTGTCATGTTTAATCATTAGGGGACTCTATGCCTGGGAGAAAAAACACATTCTGCAGAAGCGAATTCGGAGAAATGGCACAGGACGGAGCAATACAGTGGCATGGCTATCATTTTAATTCAATTCAATTTGAGTTCTCTTGAACTCTCAGTGCTCTTCAGTTGCATCGTGGGATACTCCCACACTCCAGTCTCCTCTCATGCTGTGTAACTATTAAACTGCTAAATCACCCAAACGATGCTGTTAGACACCGTTTATAAACCTTTTAACGTCTTGGTTAGGTCTCTGAGGATGGCTAAAAACCATTCGGGGTGAGTTACTATAAAGATATAGTTTACAATATATCACACTGTATGCATTAGGTTATAGAGAGCGAGTGTAATCACCTACAGGAAATTAATAGAATTCTATAGGCCTAAATTGTGGTTCTGGTTATTTTCACAGCTTCAAAACGAGCTGGACCAGGAATACCAGGACAAGTTCCGGCGACTCCCAGTGGAGATCCAAGAGTTTGTACAGGAAAGTGCTAAAGGCAAGCTAACTAATGAATTGGAATCGAGCTGCCTTAGCACCTCATCCACAGCCGAAAACCTGAACCACAACTCAGGCCAGTCAGAGGAGGACGCAGATGAGGATTCTGCAGAGAAGGTGTTCGACACTCCTTTCTGAACTGCACAGGAGTTACACATCAGCATATGTAAAGTTTTTGGAACATCTGTGTTCCTGGTGTTGGCTCTCATTTGTCTGCTAACTTCTACCAGTCTATTGAAATTTCTCTTTGCCATTCAGCTGTTACGCAGATAGAGCTTAACTGTGACTATAGTACTAAGTTAAGATGTGTGCGACAGAATGTTGAGATGTTATACTTGAACAATGGCAAGAATACTTCTGGTTTCTTTATGACATTAGGATTTTAATTTGTACATTGTTACTGTAAACTGACAAATTTGATGATGCTGCTGTTTGGGTTTAGTTAAGCACTAGGGATTATGTCGAAATTTTCATTAATAATGAACATCAGTCTGGGCAGTTCTTTGCAACGCAAGTAAGGCTGTATAAACAGCTTTAAACACTAAAAACTTCAAGATCTCTGTCCCATATTCAGCACTACAATATCTGCAACTGTTTCTTTTAAATTAGCACAAATTACCACAAGTTTTTTTTTAAATAAAAGGTTAAATATTTTATTATTTTTTTCTTTTATCTTTTTATACCTACACATAGTCCATGAACACTTCAAGTTAATGTAACCCAAGGAATGTCAGGTCAGTTGCATGTTTTTCTACACTTGTATATGTTACATATTTAGCACGTAGATGGGAAGAAAAATGCATATTCATAAATGTAAATATGATTTTAAAACATTCAGCAGAACAGAAACAGGGCAGAAATTTTTTTTGCAGCCTTAGAGGTTTGTGCACTGTTAAAGTCTTTGTTTTGTTTCAGTTCATAATTTTAAGTGCAATGTAAATATGTCTTAAACATGATGCTTTCATGTCTGTCTCCTCTATTCTACTTTAATTTATAATTATGTATCAAAGACTTTGGTTTAGCTGTCTATATCTGATCATGCGAGTATTTACAGTATATACACCAATCAGCCATACATACACCAGTACACTGGTAACAGGATCAACCAAGGCTCACTCAAGCTGCGGGGACTTAAGGCCACTTAATTTGATCCCATAGAAAAGTCACAAATGCAGCACAAATCAGCAATCTGTCAATGCTGGCCATGATAGAAAGGCATAAAAACACCCAGTGCACCAGAGACTGCCATGCCTGGAGCCTAGCCTCCAAATCCCCCATATCCCAATCCAATCAAGAACAACCGGACAAAAAAAAAAAAGAATGATCCATGGAGGCCTTACCCCACAACTCGAACACCCAAAGGATCCGCTGCCAGTGACCTGGTGACAGACACCACAGCACACCCCCAGAAGCCCTGTTGAGCCATTCCTTGACGAACCAGAGGCACCTTGGTGGAACAAGGGGGACCCGAAACCTTTGTGGGTTTAATGTTAGTGGTCATAATGTTATGGCTGATTAGTGTATACAGTGGGAGGTGTGTGAATATAGCTGGAAATATTCAAAAAGCACAAAGGTTACTGCTAAATGGTAGAGGGAGCAGGTTGTGATGATTTGTATTTACAGTGCTTTGGAAAAACCTGATCACCTTCGCAAGCATGGACAATATAGAATATAAAAGAATAAACTAAATAAAACAAAAACAGTCCCCTTTCTTGGTAAAAAGTTTGTGCCAAACCAAACTGAAAAAGAATTCATGCGTTTCACTAAATTACCTTTTGACTGAATTTTGCTGATGTCTTATAAACACATTTGTTACTTATTATTAACAATATTTTCCACTGAATGTTCTTATTACGTAAATTATAATCAGTTCTGTTTTTATAGTCACTGGTTTTATGTAAAAGCAATTATTGCAAAACACATACATGCTGTGATAACCACAGAACAGTCTTCTGTACAAAATACACTGTACATTTTAGTATAGGATGATCAGTTATTTAAATGCCCTTTTAGCTTGCATACTGAAAAAAAATACATTTAAGTTAAAAATCTAAACTATCTGCATATTGAAACAATTTTTATGGCATGTTGATTTGTTAAACCCCAAATCACTTGCAATTGTACCAATGTAACTGTGTCCACATTAGATCAAGGACAGTAGTCTCATTTTTAAACTGAAATTATTACTGTTGCAACACAAATTATTATTATTATTATTATTATTATTATTATTATTATTATTATTATTGCATAACACTGATGTAATCACTTTATGAGAAACTAGCCCAAATACAAATGAACAAGGTTGATCCGGTTGGATTATTGTTCAAAGGTCCAAATTGCTCTAACCTTATCCTTAACCCTAAGCGTAACCTTTGCACCTAGTCATGTGACAAGTCAAGTACATTGTTGTGGATTTGATTTGTATGATCAAAGTACATCTGATGGCAAATATGCAATGATAGAAATGCCCTTCCAGTTGTCATTCGGTCTTTATAAGTAGAGATTATCTGGCACAATACTTCTCACTCTAGCTAATGTTTTAACTAACTGTTTGTTCAGTTTCTTGATAGTTAGATAAAACCACAAAATAACTTCATCTGTATCAGTGCTTGGATTCCCAAAACACAATTCCACATGCTCTGTAGTGTATGATTGTTACACTTTGCCCAGTAGAAGTGTGTTTGCTTAAACTATTGTACAACATGGTTATAACCAGTAGTGCCACACAAAAAAAATCTTAATGTTTGGAATGTTTAATAGACTTGAAATAACTTAATGAGTGTATAATGTAATGATTTTCTTCATACACTTGAGGGATTATTGCCATGATGTGAGTTCTGTGCCTTCCTTTATGTTTGCCTTGTTAAATGTGTGAAATGCATTATGTAGAATATCGATATATGTTGTATGTTTGTATGTCAACTGTTAAATAGATTGTGTGCACTTTTAGTACCATACCACTACTGAGTAAAGTTTATGACTAGCAGTATTACAGAGGAATGTTCTATAAATAATGTGATGGATTTTTGTTTTCTCTTCACTACCTGTTTCTTGTCTTAGAAATAAAGGTACTGGATATATTGTATGTATAATGCATTTTAAAATGTGAGCTGAGAAAAATATATTAAATGGACAATTAGAGTAGAGGGGAAATGCTTGTAAATAAAATAAAAGTTGGTGGTATATGTTAACTTACAGCTTTGTGCTTCCTGGTAATTTAAAATATAAATTTGAAAATGTATACATGGTATAATTAAGGGGCATGGGGGAGTAGTAGACTGCCCTGTGGCCTCCGGTTTCCACCCACATTCCAAAGACGTGCCGATTAGTCTAATTGGTGTTTCCACATTGCCCATAGTCCAGGGTGTATCCCACAATTCTCCTGGGATAGGCTCCAGGCCTCCCATGACCTTGTACAGGATAAGCAGTATAGAGAATAAGTGAGTAAATAGTCAAACTTTTTTGCTTTCGGTTTAAACCACTTTAACTTCTTTGCAGCGTCTACAATACAGACAATATATCTGCAGGACTGTGATCAGGGAGTTCTGCTTGGCCGCTCAGTCCTATCAGCTGTAAATCTGTGAATGAGGTGAGCCAGTATTAATCCCTTTGTTTGGGAATCAGATATATACAGCAGATTTTTATTTAAAAAGAACTGGAGCTGTTGCAGCTGACCTTGATATGTTAGTGAAGCTGAAATGGGACTTCCTCTTTGCAGTAAATCATACAGTCATATTTCAGATTGCTCTGTCAGCGTTAAAGTGGGAAAAGCTAATTGTGTGTGTGTGGCCTGTAGATATCCTCTATGGCTCATTGCGTTTAATCTAAAGTGTTGTCCAGCCTAGCTTATGAGGAACGTGTAATTTCGAGGGATATTTTGATTGCACGGGCCAGTTGTTTCGGGCTATTTATATATACTGACATGTGATGTGAATAACATGAATTATGTCATTACAATGTCACCTTTCAATCTGTGGGAAAATATTAGGCAGCAAGTGAACAGTCAGTTCAAGTCGATGTGTGGGAAGGAGGAAAATGAGCAACTTTGACAAGGCACAAATTGTGACGGCTATAAAACTGAGTCAGAGAATGTCCAAAGCAGCAGCTCTTGTGGGGTGTTCCCAGAATCCTCCTGAATGCAAATAGTGGCTCAAGGAAGGACAAACGGTGGACGGGTGTCAGGGTCATGGGCATCCAAAACTCATGGAGAAAAAAAAGGCTACTGCAATACGACACACACAGTGCTGTACAGATTATTTCCTTCCCACTGCTAAAAGTGCCTAGAACTCACCCATGGCACAATGGAAGAAGGTGGCCCTTGTCTAATGAATCACGCTTTTTTATTTATTTATTTATTTATTTTTATGTCACATGGACCGAACGGTTTGTGTGCACCACTTACAGTAGCTGGGCAAAAGATGGCACCAGGATGTAGAATGGAATGAAGGCTCTTAAGCCGGCAGAGGCAGTGTGATACTTTGAGCAATGTTCTGCTTTAAATCCTTGGGTCTTGGCATTCATTTGGATTTTACTTCGACATCTATCTAATTATCTATTTTTTGCACTGTAAGTAGCCCTCTTCATTGCCAGTGGCTGCTTTCAGCAGAGTAATGTGCCTAGCTCAGAAATGGTTTGAAGAACTTGACAAGAAGTTTCAGGTGTTGGCCAAATTCCCAAGCATGAACTGGACAAATTAGTCTGATCCTTTCATTCATTCACCTAACGACTTAAAGGATCTGATGCTTAAGTCACATTGCCAGGTACCACAAAACACCATCAGAGGTCCTGTGGGGTCTATGCTTTGAGGAGTCAGAGCTGTTTTTGTGACACTAAGGGTGCCTGACAAGATATTACTCAGGTGTTTTTAATGTTCTGGCTGTAGACCCAACCTTTCTGTCTTACAGATTTTATGTAATATGTAATTATAATCATATCCGGAACGTGTAATCCAAGTGCCTGACATTAGTGATTTAGGAGGATGTGGATGTAAGGTGTGAGCAAAGACATGAAAAATGATAGGTAGAAATAGATGGGAGCGAATGGATTTAGAGAGAGACAGCACAGATGAAAGAGAATAATTCAAAGCAAAAGCCGGCTGTGATCATGGTGCAGCTGTGGCCTTTGCTCTGATAATGTATCAAAGCTCAAACCACATGTGTCCATCCACTAGAGGGGAGTTTTCTATAGTGTACAGTATGTACTGTGCTTCATGTGGCAACAGTTTCCTTTTTTTTAATGCAAGGATAATCAAGCTTGGACAGAAAATAACATGATTACCCCAGTTTCCATTAGACGCTCTTTCGTGATTTCTTGGAATGTGAAAAGAAAGTCCGTAGATGCTGTGGTACTGTATGGCGTAATGCCTTAACGCACTTTGCTGTTGGGTCTAACTCAAGAAATTAACTAATGTAACTAACAAGTCAGGCAAACCACACGATGTTAATCAAAATAAAAGAATGACAAATTTGTGTGTAACCTTGGTTGAGGGCTACTTGTGTGTAAATGTGTATCAACCATTTTTAAGCAATTTACTCTGTCATTAGATGAGGCTTTGCATGGCAGTATAACAGACAATGTCCAAGCCTTCGTGGCATTCCAGCAAGCAGGAAGTGGGTTAATTAACTTTGTGCTGTATTCAGAGCACAGATATTCTTTTAATATCTATAATCCTGGAAGTTACACAAGCAGTGACCGTGTCTCCTCTTCTCTTCAATATGCTTGTACTTGCATTGGTCCAGAAACGACAGGAGGTGTTAGATAACTGCTTTAATGAATCCTATCCTCACGAGGGTGATGGTGAGATAGTGTTATGTTAATATTTGCACAGACAATATACAGCTGTTCTCATTTTCCATTTTTACAGGCAATACACATCCGGGTAGTAGCCAGCTAAACTCTGAACAAGGTTTTGAAGGGCCATTAATTAGAAAGCATATTTTAAGCAGTGGAGGTCCCAACAGGTCCATATTTGGAATCACTCCTTAACTACTTAACTAGGCTAAAGATTTCACTGCAATAATGATTACTGTATTGAAGAGGGGAAATGTATATATATATAT
>JAAGKR010000360.1:40568-207494 GCA_011419295.1 Clarias macrocephalus
CCACACACACACACACACACACACACACACACACACACACACACACACACACACACATATATATACATATATACAGTATATATTTTTTAAATCTGTGTTTGTTTTTATTTGTTTGATTAACAGTTTGCCTACAACTAATTACACTGCCACTTTTACGCCCACACCGTTGTAATCACATCTGCTGTGTTGGCTGCAGTCTCTCACTCTAGAGGACATGAGAAAAAATGGAGAAAAAAAAGTAATACTATTAAATGTATCATCACATTAAATAACGCACAGAAACAGAAACGCACACACACACACACACACACACACCTTCCTATTAGATTACTGTGTTGATACAGTACTTTTATAGGAAGGTGTTTGTGTGTGTGCTTTCCTTATTTAATGTTACAATACATTCAATAGAATTACATGCATTCTTTTGTCACACTCCTTGTCACAATACTAAGCTTATTATTCACTAACTGCTACAAATTATTCTCTAACAATAGTGAAACTAATAAAGGTATATATACAGATGGAAAAATATATCCTTTGTATATATTTTTAACACCTTTCCAGGAAAGAATAACTTTATATTAACAATTATGGGTGATTGATGTGAGTAGGATAATGATAAGATAAGATAAAATTAATTGGAGATACCATAAAGCATTACAAAATGTTACAAGCATACTATGCTTCTTCAGACAGTCACTTTTTAAGAGCATGGACAGTGTCTCTGTAGCATGAAGTAGGGTAATAGTTATTGTATTAGGTAACCCTAATGTGTATTATTATTACTACTATTATTATTATTAGCAGTAGTAGTAGTAGTAAACAATGCAGCTTGCATAATGGAACAAGTAAATCTGGCTAGCCAACTTACTCTCACTTACTCCTCATCTGCTTTATCCTGTATACAGGGTCACAGGAGCCTGTTCCAGGAGACTTAGGGCATAAGATGGGGTTCACCCTGGACGGGGTGCCAATCCATTACACACATACACTCATATGCATACATTCACACATTTGCGAATGCCAATTAGTCAAATCTGCCTAATAAGTCTTTGGACTGTGGGAGGAAACCAGAGCACCCAGAGAAAACCTAACAAGCACAGGGAGAACATGCAAACTCCATGTTTGCATGCTTGACTTCAGGACTCCAGGCAGGAATCGAACGTGGACCCTGTAGCTAGCTAACCCTGGCTCCAAATGAAAAACAGGTTGGCCAACACTAGTCAGTGGTTTAACATCATAATATTTACTCCTTTAAAGGATTGACATCCGACCTTTACAGTTTGTAGGTATTAACCACTGTTCTAAAACTAATGATATTGAATTCATATCTCAAGATGTTACCTCTTTCACTCTCTTCAAATTAATTATGCTTTTTTAAATAGCTTCCTAACTGAACAATAAATGGCATTATGCTTGTTTATGACTAAAAGGGATCCTACTCAGGCCATACACAGACAGGGGTAGCTACAGTACATGTACATTATGTCATTTTCTATGCAGATTAGGGTTTTTTCCAACCCTACATCTCTATGGGGTTGAAACTGACCATGCAATTTTTTTTTTCTGACGATTACACTCTTTTGTCTTTAAGGTGAGAAAGAAACAGTGAACTCAAAACGAGTAGCTGGAGTAATATGACATAAATGTGACATAACCCAGTTTCAGTCACATGGCTTCAAGTGAGTTCTTGGAAAAACAGGCTTGCAGCTGATTGGTCTAAAGCATGCCATCTTCATTTTTTGGGTTTCAATCAAGCCTTGCTTTCTTGTTTGGACTTGCTGTATGTGGAGCATGTACAGTACACCTCAGGTGATTTACAGATTTGATTTCTCCTCCTCCTCCTCCTCCTCCTCTTATACCTCTTTAACCGCCGTAGTTGCTGGAGGAAGGGCACTTGTGCATGACTCACTCCCCCTGTTAACCTTTCATTCATTCAGCAGAGAGAAAGGGAAGGAGTGAGAGAGAGTGAGAGAGAGAGAGAGAGAGAGACAGGGAGGGGGTTTCTGGAGCGGTTCTCCACTGGAGGGCGAGAGCTAACGGGAGTGGGCAGCATTATCAGGACGCAGGGACACACAGAGAGGACAGCAGCTGGACAACATCCGGGCCGGGGATCTGACAAGCGCCGGATTTCCAGCAGATCCTTTAATCAGCTGTTCAGGTGAGGCTCGGGGAGGTTTGCGTCATTATTTCTGCCTTGGTTCCTGGCTTTCTCTGGTGTGTCCTAGATGGAGCTGGTAGACACGGGAGGTCCGAGACCGAGTGAAGGGAAAATGTGTGTGTGTGTGTGTGTGTGTGTGTGAGAGAGACAGAGAGACGATGGCAGACAGGAGAGCAGCAGGAATAATAATAATATATTATTTAAATACAAAAAAAAACTGTCTTCACTGGAGCTCTGGTTTTGTTTATTTGTTTTGAATGTTTGAAGTGTAGCTAAAGGTGCTAGCCAGAGCCGTTCGGCAGTGCAGCCGGAGAGATGAGGAGGAGCAGTGGGGAAAGTGTGCAGGCGCAGCAGCTGTAGCGACGCGGTTTATCCCGTTGCACTACGCGCGCGTGCTTTCCGCGCTTTTTTTTTTTTTTTTAAATATTACAGCAGTCTGTGCGTTGTTACATGTCTGCTAATTTCTTTTATATTTATATACGTTCTGGACCTTACTTGTGTTAGCTTCTAAGCTAACAGCGTGCTGGCTGTCTGCTAGCACTTATGAGCGCCCAGAAGCAAAATACTGCTCCTGATCCATGCAGCACAGACATTACAGACTTCCCCTCAGCCTGGCATTGTCGCACATAGTCACTGCTCTACTGCACATGTGACGATTTTAACTTGATCATAATTCATCAAAAAAAAAAAAAAAAAAAACCCAGCCACACGTGCAAACCTGCACGTGCTTTAGTTTCCTAAATATATTGAACGCCATATTGAGTAATTTCATACTCTAAAGAGATGCAGTGTCATAATGATCAGATCATAATGGTTACAGTGCATGAGTTACATTAATGAAATGTATCTGGAAGCCTTAGAGACTCTACCCACAGGTCTGTCTGGTTGTGTCAGTGCAGTAGTCTATGCACTATATCTACATGTAAACACTACTGCATGGTCTGAGCATCATCAGGACATCAGTTCACTATGGAACAGAAATTCGGGCAAATCATCTTTCATCTTTCATCTCTGTGTGTTTTGTCACATTTTGGTGCTTTATCTTTCATGTGAAACTGTTTGAATGTGGTTAATATTAACAATTACATTTTCAGATCATAAGATAAGATAAGGTAAGAAGTTTGCATGTTCTCCCCGTGCTTAGTGAGTTTGACCTGGGTGGTCCGGTTTCTTCCCACAGTCCCAAGACATGCAGATTTGGATTATTTGCGTTCCCAAATTGCCTGTAGTGTGTGAATAAGCATGTAACCCCGTCGAGAGTGTACATCACCTCATGCCTCTAAGTAGATAACATGACCATCTAGAATCATGAGACTTTGACCAGTATATTTGCTGCACAGTAATTCTGATTTAAATTCTAAACATATAATTTAGCATGTTTTTTATTTTATTATTATTTTTTTTTTACAAGTATTAACTGTTGATTCAAATAACAGGTGGCACATTTTCCACTGAACTTGACCTATTATTTACTTATTCCTATTAAATCCTGTTTATTAGTTCTTGTAAATTATTCAGTAACTTCACTGAAACTAATAGGAACAGTGTGTCTCATTAGAGTAAAGAAGAAAATTGCAGTCTGCATCTGCTGGTGGGGATAAGGACATGAAACATGGAATGTAATTACTAATAGCACAACTATTGGTTAGATTTGATGCATATACACTCACATTTGAGGGCTGAAGCTACAGGTGCCATTATATACAGTAAAATATATTTAAATGATGTGACAGTTTTATTCTCTTATTGCTACTGACAGGTTTAAATTATCATATTTTTGTGTATTGTTACAGTGTCTGAGGTTTTTGCTCAGCCACTTGACCCGTGGTCCATGAAAACCTTATACTTTAGAAGCAAAGGCATATTTTGCTAATAAAAGAATAAATGTTAGACACACACTCTTGTTCAAAGTTACTACGACATACTATTTGCACCTTGGATCTATGTGAAGTGGCTGCAAGTCCGAACGCATTTATCTGCTTTATCAAAATAAACGTTGCATTACATCCATCAAATAAGGCCTTGATGAAGACTGTGAGGATATTTTTACCTGATGGATAAAAACATGGTGACTCATAGTCTTTCTTACTATAATTGTCTGAAACTGCCTGAATTTTTATTAAAAATGTCTCCAGAAACTGTGCTTAAGTGCCTGTTGTCCTTGGCTGGAAAGCCAACAATAAAGCTAAAATTTCAAATAAAGTTTCAAATAAATTTGCGGTGCATTTAGATTTTTTGGAATAATTTTTTTTTGTTAGAAGTTACAAATTAATTATTGCTTAATTGCGATGTATTTTGAAATGTATTCATTGTATTTTTGTTTACAGGAAAAGAGATGCTGTTGTACCAATAAAACACTTGATGCAGCACTGGTGAGTTTACAAGTTTTTTTATTCAAATTAATAATTAGGTGACTGTATTACAGGCAGTGCTCATATATTTGATTTTGCATCAAACCAAAATGTCAGAAAAAAATGCTTTTTTTTTGTTGTTGTTGTAAGGCTACGTTTTGTAACATAGAAATGCAACAGGCATTCATGTTTGCCTTGACTGAAACCTTTACAGATAGGCAATCCGTTGTTGTAGAGTCAGGGATGCTTTATAGAACCATTTAGGATGCAACCGTTTTTTCCCTAACATTGTGCATACAAAGTACAGTAATTTAAATTATAAAGTGATGCTACACAGTCCTGTATCCTTCTCAGTGACACTTATGTGGCACATACAAAATAGGCACTTTGTGATGTCTTGAGGTGCGGATCTTTGCCATGCTTACGACCGACTAAAAATAGGTGGTTTTCTACAAAACGTGAGCAATTTAATCTAATGTGTTATGCAAGGTGACATGGCTTTTAACCTGTCCAACAATTCTTATATGCTTTACTGCTTTGTTGGCTTTCTCATAGCCTTTTTTGGGGGTTGGTTAATGCGACGGCACTAAAAAGCTGCCAATAGATTGTGTGCAGCCGTCTCCTGCTCGTCTGTCTCGCTGTATGACTGAACACAAGCCCTGCTCTAATGCTTGTTAAAGGCTTGGTGTTGCATACCAATCGCAAGGCCTGGGCTGCCGTGGGCTCTGTGATTTTAAGATGCTGCTGTAAAATTTGTCAGCTACAGCATTGCTGAATGTAATGTATGTGTTTTGCATGTTGTATGAGACCTTGTTAGTCAGAAAGACAAACTGACTCACATTTAACTGCCAGGGTAGAATTTACAGTTGTGCAAGGCTGAGTTAAAGGCCATGTCTGTTCGTTTTCTGTAAGTAGGAAAACTGTTACCGTATTTTACACACGTGATACTTATTCATACATGGTTCAGATACATTTGGAGATTATTTATAGACCTCCTTGTTTTTGAGGTATTGCGGTTTGGATTAAACCCATTCATTTCAAGGGTCCAGTGAAATTAGTAAATTATACAGTTATACGAGTGTATAATAAATATAATTCCTTTGCAAATTCAAAGTCGAAAATATTGTGAACCCCCGACAACACTTCACTGATTGTTAACAGTTTATTCAATCATGTTCAGTAATTGTTTTTATTCCTGTCATGGTCTAAGTCAACCGGGAGGCTATCACAGTAACATTATGTGCAAGGTGTGCATCGCCACAGCACGCACACAAATTCATACTTAGGGGCAGTTTACTGTATCTGATCCAAGGATTCCAGGGACCCCATGGGATATCCGCATAAACACAGAGAGAACATGCAACAATTCACACAGATGCCATTCTAAAGCGAGCTGGAGAGCCAGAGTTGTGAACTGACAATGCCACTATGTTAACCTTTAATTAAACAGTTGATTTCATTAAATTGATTATCAGATGGACATTTGAACTTTACCATGTTTGTATATAAAATATAGAGTATATTGAGTATAAAATTTTAACTATGGAACAGTCATCAGGCCTGAAAGTATATTTCTTTATTCATTGATCACTTTTATTTTTCCAATGACCTCTGACCTGGAATCCCCTTTATCATACCAGTTCATACTGTTCAGGACTCATCCCTGTCAGGAACACAGAAATCTATTAAATGAATTCCGTTCCTGGACCGCATATATATTTCTAAAAATACTTAGGAACAGTGCAAACCAAAAGCTATTATCTGCTCTTTCTAATTCCATCCCCCCTCTGGAAACACATCCTTCTGTTCACATTCACTCAACCTGGGCTTCAAACCACTGGTGGCAAGGCTGCATGTGAACGTAATTTGCACTTTCAATTAAACTGTCGACCTTTGTTTCATAACACAAAATCTGACTCCCTAAGATCCTCACTTCTGGATTCATCATGTTTGAGAGAGATGCAAAATCTAAAGATCTTAGTAGAGTATGTGGTTTTGTTTTGTGACCGTTGTAGCTGTGATAAAGTGAAAGTACGCTGAACAAAGCTCATGTTTAGACAAAGGTTTGTTTAGACAGGGAATGAAATATATATGAACCTTCTCTATTTCATAGCAGGGTTCGAACATTCAAGGCAGTTCACAGGTACATGGAAAGTAGCTTATAGACCTAATTATCTACTTTTTTAATGAGGTAACACACACACACAAACATTTATAACCTTTAGAATTATCTGGGTATTTTCACACGTTTACTGTGTCAACCACTTTAATAAAGTACCACTCATGTCCATATTCAAGAAAACTCCAGTTATTCAATTATTTACGTTGGAGTAAATGTTCCCTGGGGTGAAACTAATAGAAAACACTACATACCCCTAGTGTACTGCAGAATCCCCTACAGTCCTTAGTTTGCTTCTAAGCCTTTCTAAGGGTTTATGTCTGTTCTACTGTTTTGTTTGGCTTTGTGGGTTATGCAACAACAGTGTGGTAGGTCGGCTAAGCTATATTGCCCCTGCAAGTCAATGTGTGTGTGTTAAGAAGCAAAAACCTTACTCTAGATAAATTGACCATAAGATTTCACTTTACAATAGCCTTAGACTCAAAAACTAATGATCCGGACACAAAATATGTACTTGTTTCCTTTACCCAAATCACTGCTGTGGTATCTGCACTTTTATCAGCACTGCATATTTGTGCATCCAAATAAAAAAAAAAAAAAAACATGATGATGATGAATTGCAAACCTTAAGATCTGTAATGAAATGAAGTAAATAAAATCATGTTATGTATTTTGTGTAAAGCTTTTGTTTCTGAGGTCGTGTCCACACCAGTACGGATACATTTGGACATCTTCTGAGCACAAAGGCAAGGTGGCCAGCCATTCTTGTGATGTAATCATTGGCAAATTGATTCTGTGGTACGAGTGAAATAAAAAGCTTTCACAAGAGTTCACCTGACTCGATAATTTAAACTAATTTCTTTAAACGATATACTGCAAATACAGACTGTACAGTAAATACAAAAATAAAGCATTAAGATGATTGCATTTATTCTAAGAGTGTATGAATAACAAAGGGAACTTTGAAGGAAAGCCATCATGAGTAACCGGATTTCAAAATGCTAACTGCAGTCTGTGCGTATAAACACTACTGTGTCTTCGCAGTACAGTACATGCCAGAATTTAAGTAGTAGTCAATAAGGGGATGTGCCTTTTGTATGAATGTGAAATTCCTAGATAAGAAAACCACATGACATGACGACCACATGACATTACTTGTAGGAAAATCACATTGCTTGTTAATTTTGCTGCTGATGGAAACTTCATGACGCATTTCACAGACTGGGCTATTTTAGTAGTCTGCTATCACACTATTTAATATAGAGCAAAGTCTGCATGGTTATGTTGGAGAATGAAGTGAAAGGCCTACCTGTCACACAGTTATGTGTGAAAACAAAACATTCATAAAAACAGTCTGACTGTCTAAGCATAGAAGGGGGAGTTTTTTTTTTTTTTTAACTTTTTTCCCAGCATCACTACTGCTCACAAACTGCTGCACCTGGTGTGAATAGAGTTCTATTAATATTTCTTTGGGTTTAGTTATTTAGCAAGCTCTCTATGGGTAAATATTTAGGCAGGTAATGTTAATAATAATCCATAAAACTGCTTTCAACTCCCTGACAATTTATTCTGGTGTACACTTGAAAAGGGACTGGTTAAGCCAATTAGTGGATATTGTGCGTTGTTTTAACATGTCCACTATATAAAAATTACATCATTAATATTTGCATTATTTATAATTAGCAAGACATTGTGTGGACATGTTTGGTGCAAAATAAAAAAAAGATCAGCTTGTTGTCTCAGCATCTATTATTCACAGTAACACAGAAGCAGATGGAAACTAAACAAAAAAAATTATATATATATATATATTTGAATATTTGCATGCCTATAAAGAAAGCGACATATTACATGACAGACCAGTTTTTAGATAAAAAAAAATTAAAAATGTACAGTAGACAGATGTAATACTGCACAAATCTGTATCGAACACTACCGCTTATGTTCAAGCAAAGAGTTTCCACACCAAATATTGACCGTTTATCGTTTATGTTATTACTTAGTGCTTTTTATAGAAGTCTCTTTTAATGTAGAAATGTTTTCAAAAGCATCATTGCATATGGCTTTTGTTTGGATGTTCCCAAGATTTTTGCACAGTACTGTAAATAAAAGAGCTGTTAGGTTTTACTGAGCATGCTGGAGAAGATGAGTTCTTTTGGTAACTTCATCACACTCGCTCCTTTCTATTTTCATGCAAAACCCAGGAGTCTACATTATTGTTTTTTTTTTCCCCATCTGAAAATTGGTCTGTGATGTAATATGTCGCTTTCTTTACAGGCATGCAAATATTCTTCTGTAATGTTGTTTATTAATTAATTTTAGTGTATCTTTGTATTATTATTATTATTATTATTATTATTATTATTATTATTATTATTATTATTATTATTATTTAAACAATCAATTAATTAATTAATTAGAAATCACAAAGCCAGTAGTGTGTGGTTTGAAACACACCTTGTTCTGACCATTGTGTATATTGATTGGCTGTCATGGCTCAATCACTGTGAATTATTCAAACACCTCTTGTGTGATGCCCTCACTCTTATGTTAATTAACCCTCACACTAACATGTTAATTAAAGCCATGGACCAATTACAGTGAGGTTTTTCAAATGCCTCTTGGATGGTCAGTGAATCTGAACACCTTGTAAAATGAGGTAGATTTGTTTTTGTCTCCGCTGAACAAAAGACACCAGACTAGGTACAGATCTCACCTTCTCTGTGCTAGAAATTTTAGAAATTACTCTACATGTTAACCTATTTTGGGATAAAACTACAGAACTGAGGAAAGGGACAGGTTTGCCCATCACTTTGTAACAGCAGTCATTTTCTATCACATAAACATGCCCAAGGTAACTAACAACGCCACAAACCAATCCACCATTGTATAAGGTCAGAAGTACGGCAGCACTGCAGTCTCAGCTCTCTGTTTTCCTCAGTCAAGGTGAGTATGACTCAGGGCAGACAGAGCATGGCATTATGGGTATTCCATAACCTGTAGTATAAATCATTTATACACAATCTTATACATTATCTATATCGGTATGTTGATTGCACTGGGCATTGTCTACTGTGAAAATACCCACAGAACCCAAAAAATAATGCACCATACAGTATACGCTACAGTCGGAAAACCTCGAAACACACAAGACAAATCAGGTTTCACAATATGTGTCTCTTAATATGTACATAAGATATAAAATGTTGAAGCATGTTGTTTTTGGAAAATAATGAACTGGTTGGAGCAGACGAGAGGGGAAATGAGGTCGCTGCTGAGGTTGTTTCATAAACACGTAATTTTTAAACAGTATCTGTACTATAGGCAGTTTGCAGCCTGTCACAGTAAAAACAATTGTTCCCTTTGTTTTAATTTAATTCACATACTTCAATTTAATTTAATGGGAAGAAACGAGTGGTGGTTCGAGACTTTTGCAAAGTACTATACGTTAGCAGTTACTATAGAAACACAATGCATTAGAAGGAATCTATCATTTGAATGACATCCTACACTACTGTCAGAGCCCTGCTGTTATAGCAAATTAATAGTTAAACAGTTTTAGCTCTATCACTTTGATTAGTTAAAAAGGAGAAACCCCACAGGACCAGCTTGCCACTCGTGCCAAACATGAAGGGTTCGAGTAGTCACAGTATGAGTTGCACATCCTAACCTCACTATAGCACAGTGATAATGGTGACTATAATAGCTTGTGTAATCTCATTGTTTTGTTTTGCTGTGAAAGATTTGGCAAAACCATGGAGACTCTCGTCAATCTTTTATTTCTCATATGGGTCTAAACACCAAATGATAGAGATTTTGACTGAGCTTAGTCACGTGCATGCATGTGCTGGCGTGTGTGAGCCTGAACAGTCCACTGACGCTGGCCCGCAACACCAAGCTCCCACCTGTCTAATGAAATTTGCTAATTAGGCAGTGGGGGGTGGGGAATGGAGGTGTGCAGAGTAGTGAGATTGAAAAAGGCACTGATGCAGAATTAGACAGTGAGCAGCAGACCTCATTTCTGCTGCACAAGGGACGGACGTAGTGACGCAAGCGCCAGGAGAGCTTCGCACGTTTTCCCCTCACTGACAGAGACCACAGCAGAGGGGCCTTCTACTTCATACACTCTCTCTCGTCCCTCCAGAAAGTCTCTTCTTAACTTCCTGTTCCATATAAGCTACAGTTTTCCTCTCAAACATCAAGACATGTACAGAGGTTGGGATTCACCTTGTGGCCAGTGATCACACAGGGTGAAGGACAGACTCTAATTATTTTTGGACTCCTGGGGTGAATTATGTGAGCAAAGCTCAGGTTACCCTTGTCACCGCGTTCACGGTTTTTGAGTGGTACATATCAGCCGCGCACAGCGCTAATGAATGTTGAAGGGAATTGTCTGAAGCTGTCTGATCTCAGTAGTGTGATGAATATGAAGGTGGCTTTGGTAACACCTCTTTTTTTTCTTTACAGGGAACACTATTCACTATACAATTACTCCCACTACTTCTCCTATAAGGGCAGCAGCTTTGTTTCTGCCCCATGCTATTTTAAGAGTGCAGTCTGATATTTGTATGCAATGTCCCCGGATACAGCGGATGGTTTTAGCGGTGGTTAAAAACCCAAACCTGGTCAGAGCAACATGTCATTTAACTTATATGTCAAAGGAATTAATGGTGGTGTATTCATCTCCATAAAACAGACCTTGTGCATTGCAAGGGTCTGTTTCAGGGTTTTCGTATTACTGTATTTTGCATTAGCTAATCTATTTAAGGGAATATTTGTGAGAGCATAGAGTATGATGTCACCTGACATAAAGTAATTTCTGGTTTAAAAATAAACCCTCGCTACTGATATCTGTATGCTTTCAGGGAGAAAAGATGAGGTTCAATCAAAAGTCAGAGTAGAAAAAAAGGTATGATTGCTTTGATCGAATATGGGTTATACTGTAAATGATAAATTTTTTTTCCCCCCGATTTTCTCCCTAATTTTGTGTCCAATTTCTCCCCGTCACTAGGGGGCTCCCACATTAAGGCTACTACTACCACTCAGCCAGGAGGGCCGAAGACTATCACGTGTTTCCTCCGAACCACGTGACGCCAGCCGACCGCATCTTTTTTCAAACTGCTCGCTCACGCACCAGTTGCGGGCTGCGTAACACACACGTAACGCACTCTGTTGCACGAGCTCACAGACGCACCTGATTGGCTGTAGAGCCGTGATTAATGTGGGAGCACTAAGTACTTCTCATCCCTCCCCTCTGAGAGAGCTCGGCCAATCAGCTATCTCTAGACCTCCGGCTGCGAGAGGTTACAGCATCACCCGGGATTCGAACTGGCGATCTCCGGATGATAGGGCAAGCACTTTATCACTGCGCAACTCGGAGGCCCTAAATGATAGTTTTCTTGGCGTGTCCTATTAGATTGCTAGCATGGCATGTGACAAGTTCTAAATTTCACCAAAAATCTAAGCATATACTTGACGTTAGGTTTATGCCCAACAACCATTCAGGAGTTGTTCCCATTATTCACTTTTTATTTCTTTGATAATAAATATTTTCATCTCTGTTTGCAGAACATCCTCCCCTGCTGTCTGCGGTCATCTAGCTGTCCCTGACACAACTCTAACATCTGTCTGGTAAGACTGGGCTAAGTGTGTCTTTGAATTAATCTAGTGAATTAATCCCAGAAGGCCAAACCAGAGGCAATCTTACACAACCTATGAAAAGATCGCAAGGACAAACTTACAGTGACGGGAATAGATAATCATCTAGCATTGCTGAATACGTGCCGATGTGTGTCGCCTGCACGATTCTTTGTCTCATGCCCAGGCTTCAGCTTTTCTATGGGTGTCAGATTATGTTGATTTGTACAGCTGTAATACGGTTATAATACAATATGTAGTGAATAAAGTCTTAAGGCACATGCAGATGAATGCCGTGGAGCAAGTATGCCTTCAAAAAAGAAAAGGGCAAGAGTTAAATAAATTACACACAACTATTTACCTGTACCAACATGAACTAAACATTCTACACTTACAGTAATGACTATTTCTTTTTTTTTTTTCATTTTTTTTTTTCATTTGTACTTCTGCATTTTATACCAGAGCTTATTTAATGAAACTCCCCTAGAGCAACATATAATTAGACGACTGCAGTGTATAATGCCATTCCAGCATTAATTCATATCAGTCTTCACTACATACTGCTGTAGGCCACTAATTTTGGAATAGCGTACGGTGTGCTTGCGGAACTCAGATAAGATATTTTAGAAAGTAAAGAAAATGATCATAGGTACACTTACAAAATATAACAAACCTTTTTTTTATATATTTTTTTAGATTATTTTAAATTAAAATTCTTTAACCTGATGATCATGGAAACACAGTTCAAATTCTAATGATGTTAATGATAGTGTCAAATTAAAACAGGAATCTAAAAATGTTTTATTATCATTAGAACAGATTCAAATTACATCCACATGTGATCTGTTACTAAAAAAATAAAATATGTTTAAAAAACATGTTCCCTGATTTCCATTTAATCAGGGATACATAATGCCTTACATAACGAAAACACAGGGGTGTGCTGGAATAGAAAAACATAATTACTGTACCACCACATGACTTGAATCTTTTTTATTTTTTTCTATTTCTATTTCTTATACCACCATCTCATTTGTTAAAGAAATAAAATTATGTGGACCATCCAGTATACAATGCCCAAGTGCTATAAAAGAGCTATTATAAAGGTGACAACATGTTAACAGCTTATTAGTGTGTACTGTGTCTGTATGTTGACTTGACTGAGAGCACTGTGGAGTTATAAAAAGAAAATCATCAATACATACATAAAATGACTAATAAGATTCAATGACAAGTCAACGGTGCTGTAGTTCATCTTGTTATTTATGCTACATGAAATATTGTACACATAGGCAGCATAATCATTTATGCCTAGTTATTGTATGCATGGTTCACAGCATTGGCGGATCAATATCATGGGGTATCATTACCGGCAATATGTGCAGATGGGCATAGTTAATGCACTATTCGTTGTCCTAATTGTGTGATTGACAGGTATGCATGCTGAAGTTTATATTGATGGTATTGAGCAGCATCTTCATGGTCAAAGTGTCTTAGCGCACACTACTACATACTTTCATCATTCATGAGAACTACTATGTTTTTTACACACACACCAGGAAACATGGGGAGATATGTGTTGTTTTGGTTATTGTAGTTCTGCTTCTGGGAAGAAAACACACACACACACACACACACACACACACACACACACACACACACACACACACACACACACACACAGGGATCCCATTTGGACAGTAAAGTGCTACCAGGAGACGAGTGCAGCAAGTCACGGTGCGTTGATGCAACAGAGCGCCGGCTATTATGGCCAAGCAGTCCCCTGGAATAGGGTTGCCATGGAGATGGACGATGTCAGAGTCGAGCAACATCTGTGTGGTGTTTGTTTGTCAAGAAAGGTTTTCTCTCTCTAATAAGATAAAAGGCAGAGAGGAGGAGCGAGCCAATCAAATGAAAGATATCGCAGCTCACCCTTGTTGTTGAATTCGCTTTTTCTTTGCAGTAAAAAGAAATGTTCTTCTTAGAAAGAAATGCATGTTTGGGGAAATTATTGCTTGTTCTTTTTCCCCCCTCTGTAAACAGTTTTTATACTGTAGATGCGGTAAATATAAATATATCGCATTAACTTTTAGGTACGCCATATTTACTGACACTGAGTGATTAGTGAGTCTTTTAAAAGTGAGCATTTAAATTCAGTACATAACCATGTGTCTAATCTGATCAGAGCATCTGAACCTCTGCTCATGCTACATACATGCTAGAAAGCGTATGTAGTCTTTATTCAGGCTGAGTTTGACCTGATATGCGATTGTACGTCATATCATTGCTCGCTTCATGGGTAGTCTGGGGAATTGTATTTAACCCCCGCTGCCCTCCACTTCTCTGCCTCTGTATAAGGCAGTGTTCTATTTCAGTGAATCTGGAAAATATGCTCACTAATTCTCCTGCTGCCTTATCTGTCAGAATTAGAGAGGCAGAAGCTATAAATTGCTGAATCGTTCCTTATAGGTACATATTTCAGGGGCTGTTGAGCTTTCCCTCGGTTCTGGTCATGCCTTCGCCTTGCGCTCTATCTGGCTGTGCTTCTGTCAATCTTACTCTCCTCCGCTTCATAAAAGCTCACAATCAACGCGGAAATGAGGCAAAGGAATCGGATGAACCTGTAACAGGCCAAAACATTCCAGGCTATTATTAGCTGCCGCAATAATATTCGCTCCTAATATCGCATTCTCCTAATGTTTGCGCTGAAGGCCGCATGATTCGCAGACTGCCGCTCCCGAAATCGATCTATCTCCTCAGCTTAAATTTAAATTTTGCCGAGTTGTTTTGCTATACTGTAGTTTCAGACTAGCAGTGTCGAGAGGCCTGCCAGCTGCCCCAGCTCCCTCTGTTGAGCTTTGACCATGTTTGGTTAAACCTGGGCTGGTAGAACCTGTGGCTGTTTGAACTGGACTGAGGTTATCCTTTTGTCCTGCTAATCTACAGTACAAACCACTTCTGGGTAGTGGTTCAGCAAATAAACCGTACAAAAGAACTTAATTATATTCCGTACACAACATAGGCTCACACGGGGTGTGTCCTGATTAGCTGCAGGTTTTGCATTACAGTATGTCAGTATGAAGTCCATTCCTAAGTCAACCTTTTATTCTCCAATCTAAAGCACTGGTTGTAGTAATCAAGTCTGAACACCCGACTTGTCATTCAATTCTGTTTAAGTGTGGAAGCAGTTAAGTAACAGTGTTAGTGTTACACAAAAGCAAAGACTGTCAAACGTGCCATAAACTTGCAGTTATTTGGAAACCTCCTGTGTTATGTTCTCGCGAAATACTGCTGATTTTATGGCCAGTCTCATGAACTCATCCAACTCATAAAACTCTCTTTCAGTAGGTGAAGCAGAAACATCCTCAGTCTTATTTCCCATTCCAGATTAACACACTCACACGTGAACACATTGGTACAATAGTATACTTTAAAATAGATGTGCACGATATGCCAGTGCATATGCTGTTGTTAGCACAAAAAAAAAATACCATCATGTGCTATTCTGAACAATTTATTGGTATTGTCTTTACTTCTAGAATCAGATGGTTAATTAAAAAAAAGAAAGCCCGTTAACAGCAATGATTTGTATCTCACTGATTGTATAGTAACAAGTAGCTCATCAGATGTTAGCCCATTATGCCAATAGTTTGATTTCATGCCAGTGTTGGCCCCTTAAGCCAATTTGATTTCATGCCAGACTCGGCCTGAATGCCAAGCTAATTTCATGCCATTGTTAGCTCGCTGCACCAGTGATACCATATTACCCACCCCTACTTTCTAATCAAAACCAAAAGGGTGGACCTGGTCACTTGGTGCTGTCGTTCCATACAAATTGAACGTCTCCCCTCATGGACACTACTCAATGGGCATTATGTTTTACACTTACCCAAGTGACATGACACGAGTAAAAAGCAGACTGAGAAAGTATATATAGCGCATGAAGTGCAGCGTTATCAGTATACATTAGCAGTGTTTACACAGCCCAGTAGTGAGTGTATAATCCCCTGGGACAGTGTCGTAATGCATGTGCTTTGTCTTCTGTCTGAAGACGCCCCTTATGTACCAAGGGCGTGTGTTTGCCTGAGGAACAGATGAAGCCTCATATGACAAAGTCAAACAGCGGACAGTTTCGCTTGCAAGAAGTGTTTTGTGTACTTGCCAGCTCTCCTACTTTTCCTCACATGCCAAACTGACTCAGCTCACGAGTAGTAATGATGCCAGCGCTGATGACTGTAACACACATGGTTTGTGGAAGCTCTAAAGCTTATACAGATGACGCTGGATCGACATGAATGCCAAACACTATGTACTCTGGAGATGGTTCACCCACAGTGAGAGCAGCCCCCCCCCTCCCCCGCTCTCTCTCCAAAGCACAAGGAGAAGATATATATGTGTAACTAGGGACAATGATTACATGGGCGGCACGGTAGCTCAGGGGTTAGCACCATGTGCGCTTGGAATTTGCATGTTTTCCCTGTGTTTGGTGGGTTTCTTTCAGGTATTCCGGTTTCCTCACACACTCTAAAGACATGCATATTAGTATAATTGCCGTGAATGAACGTGTGTGTGTGTGTGTGTGTGTCTGTGTGTGTGTGCCCTGCGATGAATCAGAACCTCGTCCAGGGTGTACCCTGCCTCGCGCCCTACATCTCCTGGGAAAGGCTCCAGGCCCTCCGCGACCCTGAATACAGAATAAAACGGTGTAGACGATAAATGAGTGAGAGTGAGTTACTGTCATGCTACTGTATCAGGGTGATCGAGATCCTGCCTTGTTACCTGGAAAGAAAACATCAACCATAAATGAATATAATGAATGTGGTTCTCATATCAGTGAGTTTCTTCATCATGCTCTATTGTGAATCTGCATTATAGATTGTGTTTGCATTGGGTGGCCTAGACTGCATTTATTTACATCACAATTCACATGCAGTTATACATAACAGTTAAAAAAAACATTACAAAAGTTTCATGAAAAGGACAACACTCAGTTTTATGATTACATTTCCTTACATATCCCGTAATATATTGGTGCACCGAATGTGTGCACCGAATGTGGCATTGTATTGTACTAGTGCTGCAAAATGTAGCATGAATGTCACCACGCTATCGGTTATGCAATACTAATGTCAAAGAAAGATCTATGAAGTATCTACAAAACATTCCATGACATCCAGGATTTTGTTTATGACTTAAAGGTTGTTTAGTCAATTTGTCATATCTTACATCAGTCAGGTTAACGAAGTAGTGTAACTTGCAGGTCCTGCAAATATTGGTGCTACGTCACCTTCGGATGACTGACATATCGAGAACCATGAGATTTTTGAAACATTCTTTGATTCGTTGAATCTATTTCCTGAAGTTTAATATTTTGTGGAATTGCATTACAGAAGGTGGCACGGTGGTGTAGTGGTTAGAACTGCCGCCTTGCACCTCCAGGGTCCGGGTTCGATTCACGGCCAGGCTCGATTCCCATCTCTGTGTGCATGGAGTTTGCATGTTCTCCCTGTGCTTGGTGGGTTTCCTCCGGGTACTCCGGTTTCCTCCCACAGTCCAAAAACATGCAGATTAGACTGCTTGGCGTTCCCAAATTGCCCGTAGTGTGTGAGTGAGTGTCTGTGCCCTGCGATGGATTGGCACCCTGTCCAGGGTGTACCCTACCTCGTGCCCTTAGCCTCCTGGGATAGGTTCCAGGCCCCCCGCGACCCTGAATACAGGATAAAGCGGTATAGACGGTGAGTGAGTGAGTGAGTGAGTGAGAACAGAATAAATCAGTTTTATGCATACAGAATTATGCATTGTGTTTCTTCAGACTTGACCCAAACACAGTCAGCTATTTCAAAATCATGTTTTTGAGTTTAACACTGGTTTGTGTTATTTTTACCAAACTGATTAGTACATTACTTGCATCAGTTACAAAAGTTTCATTATTAAGCAAATCCATGGTATTTTGGGGGTTAGATGTAAGATCTACATAATGCAGGCTTATTACAAGGCTAATATAATTAGAATGATTAATATTACATTATACATTTTTCAACCCCACCATCTGGCTGATATTTGTGGCGACTTTAAAGTGATATTAAGCATGTTTGACCTACCTGTATTATGTTATAAATAACTTTCTTTATGTCTGTCATAAAGGCTCATTTAGGCTTAGAATCGATGCTTCGTGCTTCTTCAGCTCACAAGAATCTAATCTGACAAATCTGTATTTGTGTATGACGTGTACATACACAAAGTGTTTGTGTGTTTTAGAACAGGTTACAGCGGTAAAAAAAAAAACAAGGATGTGTAATCTTATGGACAAGGATGCTTGAGGCACACACACACACACGCGCGTCACTGTGCTTGACTGACGTCTCAGTAATCCAGATCTAAAGGAAAGCCAGCACTGTTGAATTCTGCTCTTCAGCCCAAAGCAACACCAAGAAGGCAAACATCCTTCCTCAAGCACCAAGTGGAAATGCTCAGAAGGTTAAACGTAAATTTGTTCAGCAGTAGTGTTGACTGTCCTGACACATCTCAGATGTTAGGGGTTCCTAAAAAGTTTTTTTTGTTGTTGTTAATTTATTTGAAGGTAGACTGTATGAGTTTGTAGGTTGTAAACTTTGTAACTCGTTTTTGTCTCTTCATAATAGAGCACCAGTAAATCCAAACTCTGTGCACCAAATTACTTAACCTCTACCGAACCCTTGGTTGAATGCACAATCAGGGGTATCCAGCTCACTGATAACAGGTGAGGGATCATAGCAATTGTTGACAAGTCTTGACAATTCATAGGTGTGGGATTTTGGCACAGTGTGTAGTGGACTGATACATGATTAACGGCGTGTGATCACACATGGTTGACTGACCAAGACTCATGAAAAATTTTATTTCAGGATAATTCTGCATGCCCTAGCAAAAAAGTTCAGGAATGTGGACAAGCCCTCTGAAATAATTCCCTTCAGGTATTTAGATGATATAAATAAAGTTAGCCATAGTGTTGATCGAGAACATCATTCAGACTTTGCAGCTTATTTTCCATATCAGCCCGACTGTATAATAGAATATTGCATTTAGAGAAATTCAGATCTGCCGTTTGTTGCTATTCGAATCTCACTGGGTTTCATGTGGAATGTGTTCAAAATGATTCAAGCACATTATGTATATGTAGATGTCATTTCCAACAAGCATACTGTAACAAATTGCCACGAATCTCTGGATGAAACGCTTTGCATTTCTATTATCCCTTTCATGAAAGTGCGACATGGGAAAAATCCTAATTGCACGGGTGAGTGTACTTGAAAGCAGCATTGTTTAATGGCTGTGTCATGCAACATATAATTGGTACTTTGTAAAGCCTAAATTGTAACTCATTCACAGTTTTCACACAAAGATCTGAACTAGACTTGTATGATATTGAATTTATTTTCTTCTGGAGATTTACAAAAGTATAAGATTTAAAATTTTTAAAAGCAAACTGTTTTTTTATTTCAGTTTTAAAGTGTGTAAGGGATGGCGTAATAATTCTATAGTAATGTCAAATGCACTTCGAACAAACAAACAAACAAGCAAATAAATAAAAATGCATGTCCACATGGCCTACATTTTAATGGGGATGTGTTGTTGATGCATAAGCAAACTATTAAAAAGGCTATTAAACCATAATTTCATTACCTTTAACATGTTTTTTAAATGTTGCATTTTAGAACTGTTTTTCAAAACCTTAGTGTCTTTTTTTTTTCTCGTGTGTCCCCTTACTGTATAAATCTTAAGCGTCTTATCTCGACAGATAGTGAGGTAGTGTACAAGGGGCGTGGCCGGGGCGGGGCTTCCAGGTGGCCGCAGTTAATATTGGAATGTTCAAAACATCTGCATAAATCACTCCTGATTTAAATAAAGATTGACTCCATCTCCATTTTAATGGTAAAAGACATTTCTTCTAATATCCTTGCCATATCACAAGCGATACTAATCTGTATAATTTGATCTGAACAGTTTGGAATGTGAGCTGTTTCTCTCAACAACTGAATATGAATATATTTGCTAATTTGAAAGACAACCTCTTTTTTGATCACCTATTCATTACATGTGCTTTTACTTCGAGCTAGGCCCTCTTGGTGATTCTCAGTCATTTATTATATATTTTTTAAAAATCTTGCCACTGCATAATCTCTTGTTTTGAACCTGCTGTTCTGCAAGATCGGTTCTACAACCTCCTACAGTGAATAAATGTTTAAGAAATGAAATAGTAAGAGGATTAATTCACAGTGAAGTAAACAACACTGTCTAGGTTTTTAAGTTGTTAGGAGGTAAAAAGTGCATACAAGGTGATGTTTGCATGCAATGGGGAAATTAAAGGCAATAAGTAGCAATTAGTAGCAATAATTAAAAAAGCACTGGACATGAATTTGAACTATTTTGAAGTAGATGAGTTCCTTGCCTCGAGCAGTTTATCAATGTGATCTTGTTCACCTTTAAATTAGAATTAGCCCTTTCAGGCAAAAGTTAAGCTCAAAATTAAAATCAGGCATGACATACATCAAATAAGAGTCATGCATGTAGTTATTACACTGCATACAGATTTGTCCATGAAATGATTTTGCTTTAGCTTTAATAATATTTGTATGCTTTGATTTTTCAGGTGTTGTTGTACCTTTATACTGTATGAATGATCACCTTAAATAAATCCCTTCTTGAGTTTGTTTGTTTGTTTGTTTGTTTTATTTAAATGGGGTAAAATTATGTAGCTCTAGTTTAAATGATGATTGTCGTTGTGATTGATGATTGTCGTTGTGCTCCATCCCAGAGCTGGGGATTGTCAGCATAATGGGATAAGAATATAGTTAAGAGCCATTATACTGTATGAATCTACAGGAGAGCTAATGTGACCTTCCTGAGTAATTACTGGATGATTGACTAAAAGTTTAGAAAAGCATTTTAAGTGTTTGTTTTGTTTTACAGCTTCCTGCTGTACTTTAATTAGTAGGTGTCTTCCGAGCTCATTTGATAAAACAGTAGTTTGATTAACAGAACAAATACCAGACTGAAGTAAATAGAACGATTCATCCATGCTTATTAGTGTGAAGAAGGGTTTGTCAAGGTGTGCCGTTATTGGAAAATAAATCAGCAATCACCTCAAAAGCATTTTCTTCCATTTTTACTACCACAATTTGTCATTCACTCACCATCATCTACTCCGCTTTATCCTGTATACTGTACAGGGTGACAGGAGGCCTGGCGCCTATCCTATCCCAGGAGACTTGAGGCATGAGGCGAGTACGCTAATCCACCACAGGGCACACACACACTTACTGTACACTTACTGCACTCACATGCTCATTCACACACTACGGGCAATTTGGGAACGCTAGTTAGCCTAATCTGCATGTCTTTGGACTGTGGGAGGAAACCGGAGGACCCAGAGGAAGCCCACCAATCATGGGGAGAACATGCAAACACCATGCACACAGACCCGAGGCGGGAATCAAACCCAGACCATGGAGGTGCGAGGCGACGGAGACTTCTAAGCCGCTGAGCCGCCTCTCAATTTGTCAGCACTTTCATTTTTTATTCATTAAAGTTGAGCTACAATAGGAACCAGAAAGCCAGATAATTTCCTTCAGGATATTTGGAGATGAGTATGTAATCCTGGGGCATTTCAGAAATGCCAGTTATGGACTGAAGCTGTGTTTTTGCTCAGAGCTTTCCCGTAAGCGTTTCTGTCATTCATTTGAGAGATATGAAGAAGCCAGGAGAGCCCGATATTACCCTAGAGGCCATTTTAAATGGTACACACACACCAGGGGACCTCAGAGTGTGGCCACAACTGAGCTTTGTGTTTGAGAAAACAGGATCATTTTTAAGTAAATCATTTTCCTTTACTTTTCGAGATTTTTAATATAAGCCTTTAAAGGTTCAGATCTGAAATTGCTGTCTGAGTAAATCCATCCATTAAGCCTTCGTCTGCTACGTATTCAACCGAATGCGTTAGACTTCTTATCTTATCTTATATGTATTTACTGTAGCATCCAAATATCATTACGTGTGTATGACTGAATATTTGCCATTTTGTTCCTTACTGCATGTCTGTCCTTCGGAGAGTGACAGTAATTTCCTCCCATTGCTCCATTACGAGCCGATGCCAGTTCTTGTGTGTGGTAAAGATCATATTGCAGCTCTTGTTCTCGCACATTCTTTGGCTTTCCCTGTCTGTTTGTCTCAGTCTGACTCAGCCAGTGGAGAATAGAGCTAGGTCAGAGACCAGCCAGGTGCTGGTGGCATGTCTGTAAGGATTTCTTTTAGTCTGTTATTTAAGGTGCTTAGCGATGATTGATCGAGGGTACCCCCCCTCTCCCGCTGAGCTCGGATTCAAATACAGAATGCATCACAGAAAACACAATGTCATCTATTAAAAGCAAGACCACACAATGTTTAAAGGTAAATTGTTGAAGAAGCCGAGTGCCTGTGTGACGTTACACAATGGGCACTCGAAGAAGAAGAAGAAAATAAATGTAACTACAAGAGGAGAGAGAGAAAGGAGTAGATAGAAAGTATTGGATTGTCTTTTTTTTGTCAGGCTGCTTCTCACTAAGTACTTATAAGGATGTGTTTAGCTTCAAAAGCATTCAAAGTGTTGCTGTACAATAGTCAGATTGATGGAATATAACCCTGAAAAGTTGTTTATACTTAATCACGGCAAGTGAAAAGACTAAAGTGTTCTCTTTTGTTCTAAAAGGTTTCTCATCAGTTCGGAATACCTGGCAAGTGACAGAACAATGTAAAAAAAAAAAAAGCTAAGACGAGTGTAGCTGTTAATAGCAGTCATTAACTTTTAAATATTTGGGTTCTTATGCGAGCGATTTTCAACTTTAACATGAAAAAAAAAGTGTGAGTGCTGGTAATATTAAATGAGACTATTTGTAACCACTTTAATTGATTTTAAAGTAATTACATTAAAGATCAATCAAATACAAGGGACTACTATTCAAACCATATTGCTTGTGAATATATATTTTTTTTCGAACGGAATACTTTTTTATCTTTATTTTATTAGATTATAAGATTAACATTTACAAGATTCAAAATTGCCAACATTTCAACGGGCTACATTATTTAAAGCTATTAATAAGCAGATTCATTTAACTTTATTATGTAGTCCTTAAAACTAAGCATTTTTGTATTACTATGTTATAAATATAAACATATACATATACATATATAAATATATACAGCATACAGGGGTTAGGATACAGTGACATATCGATTTCCAACACAACCTAGGCAGTATGATGCATTGAATTTTATTTAATGTAACCAACTATACAACCAGGACTGAGCAAAAAATTAAAAATGGCTCACATAGAAATAAATTGCACAGAAACATATAATCACATGTTTTTATGTTGGTTTTCAGGTTTTCTAATGCCCAAAAAATAGTAGGAGCATTTGGTGAGTTCGGGATTTGTGCAGCATCATATAGTACATTCTGGTAACGGTAAAATCTGTGTATATTAAAAGTAATGATAACTTCAGTTTCATTACTGACACCGTCCTGTTGACCCACAGGATGTCATGTAAGGATTGTTTTTTATTATTTTTATTTTATTTAAATGTGTCATTGACCAGTGTTTCTGGCATGGATCTGTATCGCTTAAGTTTTAAGGGTTAATGCAGTAATTAAAAATAAACATACATGTTAATATAGTTTACATACATGTTAATATATATGTTAATATAGTTTTCTATTAAGAAGTTTATTTGACATTTATGGAAATGCCCTTGCTGCATAATGGTCAATATGTTTTCTGCTTTAGGCAAGTGACTCTATTTCTATGTAAAGTGATAAGCTGTGTTTTGTATCTTAATTAATTCAAGAAGAAAAAAAAGGGATACTGGGGAACGACTGTCTCTTGATGAGGGATTGAGGGAATGACTTGTCTCTGGGCCATTAAACATACGACATGTAACAATAAACAGAGCAAAAGCACAGAGTTGATTAGCAAAAGCACCGGGATGATTAATGAATTGAAATGATCATCAATGACAATTGATATACTTTACAATATAATTTAAAAAATTGCTGTGTTGAAGTATAAGCGGAGTAAACGTTGTTCGTAGTACGTGCTGTTATTGAAAAATAATCCCCGTCATGTAGTAATGAATCCCACATTTTCCTGTGTTTATTCCTGACTTATTTCTCCTACTTACAGTACTTCCCCAGATCTAGATCTAAGCCACCTAAACGATTTCATTGACTGTATTAGCATAAAAGTGCTCTTTGGTTTGATCTTTTATAAGATCAGTCATAAACAACTCAGCAGCAGACACTGTTTGTCCAAAAATAATTAATATTTCATGGTCAATGATACACGCATACTGCACTAGCCAGTAAACATGACCTTAGAAATCTTGCAATAATTTAAAAAAAAAAAAAAAAAAAATGATGGTCTCTTGAATTTCTCATCTTTGTTCATTTAGCAATGCACAGGGCTTTTTGCACTATCGTTCATATTGCAATCCATGGGCATTGATAGACCACTAGACCTCTTTTACACGAGTATGTACCCCAGTATTGACCTGCTGTTTTAACAAGCGCCTATATTTGGTTTACCATGTATTGGGACCAAAAACAAGAATCCGGATTAATGCATGATACTACAGTGGGACTAAAGTAAGTTTTATGAATAATACAGATGGTCTACTTTTGACTCAAAACTAATCGACTTATGTAGACGGACATAAAAAAATTCTTCACTTTGTATAGCACATTTCACACATGCAAGAGACTTTTAAGAAAATAAATAAATAAATAAATGACTGATTTGAGAAACAGGCGGCCTGTGACCCAGTACAGTATTATGGCTAGCAACACCTTTGTAGTAGTCTACTGTATGTCCTGCATGATACAACATGTGCATCTGTCCAATATGTTCCCTTTCTGCATTATAGATCTGTGAGCAACCATGACGAAGTCATATGAATTCAACTGGCAGAAGCATGTCCCTGATTTCCTGCAGGAAGGTGCCGTGTTCGACAGATTCGATGAGGTAAATCAGCATGTCCCTCTTTGTCGCTAGTTAGCATAGAGTTTCAGTGCAGACGAACTGAATGCCCAAATGCACACCCGGTTCAGATGGGAATAGTTCCTCCTTTCTGCATGTAATTAGGACAATTTTGTTTTGATGACTGATTACTGCCTTGATTACTGCTTTTATCGCGCGTATGAGTAAATCACATCAGATTTTGTCAAATCTTGTTATTTCATACCATTTCATACTGTAGTTACCACATTGCTCACTTGCACTCTGGGGCATTGAAAGCTCCGGTGGCTTCCAGACATGAGGCACACGTCTCCAGAGATAAGTGCCTCCCGTGTTCCCCCCCTCCCATGGCGTTTCTTCATTTCCCCAGCTAACTCAATCAGACCACTTAAATGGGCTGAGATGGGATTGGGCGTTGCTCTGTGCTACCCCAAGGGCAAGAGTAACATAAACATCCAGAGATAGATACTCATCTTCAGAGCGGGAGATTCCATTGAATTTCTCATTTGGACTCAACAAGATGATTACATCTTGCGCTGCATGGAGTAAAAATGTGCTTAGTTCCATCTGAGTCAGTGTGGCATCGAGCAGAACTGTTGTTTCAGCTCAGAAGCACATCTAGCATTAAAACTGTCATTAACCCTGTGTGGTAAATGTAAAAATCAGACACGCACAGGGTCAGGTCTTGCAGTCTGGCGGCCGGCGACATTCTGTTCTGCACACATATCAGACACCAATCATTTCCAGGTGGATAATTACATGCTGAGTTAAATAGCACCTTGAGCAGCCTGACACAAACTGGAGTCTGCTCTGCTGGATGGTGACAACATTGCACAGAGCTCAGTCCTATTCCTCAAAATAAATGAAATTTCGAACATGTAGGAGAATAATAAAAGCCACGTCTCATTAACAGAATTGCACCGCAGGGTATGAGTCTCTTGATTAACACCGCAGATGCCTAGCCCAGGAACGAGGATGTAAATAAGACCGGGATCTCGTGGAGAGCAGTTACTGTTCATCCTGTTCCCACAGGGCAGCAGACGGTGAAGCTGTGGAGCCGGCCACCATTTTGGCTCTGGCTGCTGCCTTAAAGGACATTCGCTGCGTGGTCATTATCCTTGCTCTTGGGTGTCCACTCGCTTTAATGATACTCGAGTTTATTAGCACAGAGGTCATTAATATTTTCAAGTGATCATTGTGTGTTACACACAGTGCCATTTTATCATCGAAGGAAATGAGTTCACTTAGACAAACGACACACTAAGGACACTAAGGAGCAGGACAACCTGGTGTCCCAGAGCAGTGAGGATAAGCAGGAGCAGATTACAAAGAGGCACAGAGTCTGTAGAGTGCCTCAGCGGTGAAGGAAGAGCATGTAAACAGGGCGTCTGGATTCATTTTCTCCACAGACCTCTCCTGGCACCAGCTCATCTAATTTGCTTTCATCTGGAAGAGGATTCCGGAGCGTGGGCGAGGGGGCTATCCGTTTCTTCTCTCTCTCTGGCAAGACAAAGAATCATAGGTTTCTCTTCTTTTCCTTTTCTTTCTCTTCTGCTGAAGGAATTACTCACATCCAGACAATCCGCACAAGTCATCCTTACTCAACGCCGCAGTGTGCTGTCGCTAGAATTGTTCTTCTGTTCAGATCCATTACACTGTTTTCTCCCTCTGGGGAATCCCATGCAGAAATGACAGCATGAGGTGTTCATTGTAATCTCTCTCAGCTCATTTAAGCCCATGTCTATCTGTGCACTCCCTCAAGCCATCTTCTTTTTACAGCTTTATTACTCCTTCCGTCCCTACTCAAGTTTGTGAAAAACTCAACTTTAAGCTTTTGGTTAAATCACTGCAACTGTTGGATGATCTGTGTCACTATCGCTCTCTTCAGACTCTAAAACAGATGTTTTTCCCATTTGCATTTTGTACATCAGTGTAAAATTTAACCTCGATCCCTAATGATTAGCCTTCATCTGGATCTCATCTGAATATGTCATCAAATCAGAGATGTAATATTTGCTGGATCTTTGACTAGAACTGGCTTGTATGATCAGATGACTGAACAAATCCAATGGACAAAATGCATCAATAAATACAGAATCAGACTTTGACATGTCCATGTCCAGTCCATGTGAACCTCACTGGGCGGAGCTAAAGAAAAAAAGAGAATATTGAAGATCTTGAGAAATTGTGTATTGAGTACATTATGTATTTTCCTTGCTCTGTATTCTCTAATCTCACCACGAGTTATAGGAGTACCACATGGAGTGGAGTACAAAATATTTTCTAATCATTCAAATAATTCTGGGGATGAATGTACATGATTGATTGAATGAAACGTTGAAAGCCAGGAGTAGTCACTTTTATTTCTTTTAAATCTTCGAACGCTGAAATTCTTGGATAGTGTGACTTGTTTTCAAATTTCACATTTTAAGTAAACAACATAATATTATAATATTGTTATGGTCATGGCTAAGCTTCAGTCTGGTCTTTAATAAATAAAGCTAATTAACCTTTGATTAATTAACTTTTCATGTTTGCTCAATTTAATAAAAAATGTCATCCAATTTAAAGTGACCAATCATAATAGGGAGCTTAAGCATAAGCATGTGGGGATCAACAAGAGAGAACCAGTTCATTATTTTTAAAGGGTAGGTAAAGAAAATAGTATTTTTTAAATTTATTTATTTATTTATTTTTTTAATGTCTGAGCCCAAAACCAGGAAGAAGCACTGAATTTGGATCTAGGCATATCTGCATGTGCAGTGCAGCTTTTAAATAGGAATGCATTCATCAAGTTGGGCAAAGTGAAATCAAATGCGACCCACTTCTGCAGCTCCACAGCCAGCCGTCCTCATGCCACTGGGATAAGCTGCTACACATACTGCCTGTAAATAGACCCAAACACTATCACCTTAGAGCTTGAGCACATGAGCACTGTGGATAGTATTAATATGTCACAGCAACTGGACTGATGACATAATTAAAGCCCAGCGAGTGTTTTTAGGGGAACTCCCACAGAATTGCCATCACACTGGGTTCTGTTTGGGGCTGCACATGACACAGCCTTGATCAAGTGCTCTGACAGAGACGACGCCTTGCTCTGTGGAAATCAATGCATGGCCATAATAGAGGACCTAGAGCGTTATGTTTTAAGGACCACTTCACATGCAATGAACAAGGAGGCTCGCTCTCTCCGGTGGCACTTAATGTTCCAAACTATTCTGTTCCTCCATTTCTTTGATCCCTTATCACACATTGGTACTCTGTTGCCATGCCACCTAATGTAATCCTGAGCTTCCTTCCTGCTACAAATAGCATTAAGAGTTCAAGGTGACCCTGAAATTCTTCAAAAATGAACATATGAAATGTAGAGCAGTTTGGTGTAAGAAATCGAATTGATTCAGATGTTGCTGATTGTATTTAATTGTGAACTGTTGCGATATAAGCCATAAGTTGTAAAAATAAATGACACATACATAATGTCAATTTCTATGTATTAAATAAATAAAAATAAAACGAGATTATTATTATTTTTTTTACACCTAAAGAGGTTGTTGTTAGTCTTTTGGCTGCTCTCAGCAGAGCAACTGATCCGCACAACAACTGGGCACAGGTTTTACACCAGATGCCCTTCCTGACGCAACCCTCCCATTTTATCTGGGCTTGGGGCTGGCACTGCATCATGCTGCTGGGAATCAAACCCTGGCCTTCCACATAGTAGGCGAGAAACCTACCACTGAGCCACCATTTTTTATACCTAAAGAGGACCCTGGTTAAAATATTTTCTCTTATATATTTTTCTTAAATAAAGTCCTTTTTAGGTGTAAGAAAAAATCTCTCAAACATGTCTCTCCATGTTTTAGCATTATATTTAGGAAAATAATCAAACAATGCTAATCTTAGTCAGAAATCATAAATAAAATATATGATACAGTATATGTCTTTTTTAACATTATTACTCTTAGACTCCAAATCAGTTGATGTAACATATAGACAAAATGACTTTCCATCATAATCTTTTTTTTTTTTTTATTGTGCGTATGTATATATTTATATATTAATATATTTATGTTTTAATACATAGAATATGACATTATGTATGCATCATTGATTTTCACACTTATAGCTTATACTGTATCATGGCATTAGTTATGGTACAAGACATTTTACTCCGGATTAGGTATTATATATTTACCTCATTCAACAACTTCTAACCAATCAGCTACTACCCTACAGTACATACTGGCTGCCTTCTAGTGAAAAGGAACTTACTGCAAATCACTGGTGGTTACAGTATTTTAATATTTTTGCATAAACTGCTACATTTCTGAGTATTATAGGCATGGCTTACATGTTCACAGTAAATTTTAAAAGTAAGTTTTTATAAAGTTAATATTAGCCTTAAGTGCTATTATTCAAAGTAATAGAAAAGGTATCATTTGGGCTGCATTTATCTTGGGTCCATATAAACAGTTTGGCCACATTGTTTAATATTCTGTTTTAGAGCATAGGTTGCTTTTGATTTTAGGCAAAAAAACAACTTACATGATTATTTGGTTTTGTCAATTTACCCCACTATATAACGCTCACCTATTACGTGAAAGGCACAGACTTAATGGGTCTGGCAACAACAGTCTTCCTCCAAGACACATGTACAGTATGTTATGTGACAGCATAACACACTCAGAGGGAAGTGCTTTGGAACAATATGTCCTCTTCTATACTGTATCTATAAGGTCACAAAGACCCCAAATCAGCTTGTCATGCTAAAGAGCACAGAGTAATTCTGTCCTTTCCACCTAGACAGCATGACTATATTGACTATATCACTGTTACTTTAAAATGTTCATTATTTTTAAATATATATATTATTTTAATCATTTATGTCTAACACTTTATACATTAATTGTAAGTTATACTGGGAATAACTTTGTACTTTGGCCTGGTGTTCTAATGAAGGAGTAAAAATGACAGATTGGTCCTAGAACCCGAATTTTTTTATATTTATACTGGAGCATTAAAAAAATTTTCATTTCATTTTCAGTTTTGTTCATCAATGATCATCACATCATACTTTATCTCCTTAAACAGTTTCATGTTCAAAAGGTAGTACAACCTCTTTTATTTGTGTTTTTTGTGTAAAAACATAATAAAAATAGTTAGCTTTTAGCATTAGCGGTCTTAGTTTTAGGCAAATACAACCTCAGACGAACAAGAACATATATTTTTTTCTCCGTGTCATTATTTATTTAATCACATTGAAGCCAAAAAGAAACAAGTGGGCAATAGTAAGTACCCATGATTCTTGTAGAGCCATCTTTAGCAGCAATAACTTAGAAGTATTATTTTATTCCGTATGACTTTATCAGTCTCTCCATCGTCATGGAGGGATTTTAGCCTGTTCATCTTTACAACATTGCTTCAGTTCATTGAGGTTTTGGGCATTTGCTTATGCAAAGCTCTCTTAAGGTCCCACCACAGCAATTTAGTTGGGTGGAGGTCTGGACTTTGACTAGGCCATTTTGATTCTTCTTGATTCTTTCATTTTTCAGCCATTCTTTTAGACAAATTTACTGCTGTACTTCGAATCATTGTCCTGGTGCATTACCTAAGTTTGACCAAGCTATAGCTGTTGGACAGATGGCCTTACAGTTGTATCTAGATATATCTGGTATCTGGTATACAGAGGAGTTCATGGTCAACTCAATGACTGCAGGGCAACCAAGACTTGTGGTTCCAAAAAAACAAGCTCAAATCATCATCTCTCTATTGCAGTGCTTGACAGTGGCTATGAGGTGTTTCTGTTGACATGCCGTTTGGTTTTTGTAAAACCTGGCACTGGGTATTAAGGCCAAACAACTCCATTTATCCATAGGACATTGCTTTGTTCAGACCTCAGTCATGCTTTCATGTTCTTTTTAAACAGAAGGGACTTTCATCTGGCGACCCTTCCATACAAACCACACTTTTTCAGTCTTCTTCTAATTGTGATGTTACAGACTTAAACATGTAATATGTTCAGTTAGGCCTGTAGGGTCTGAGTTTTAGCTCTTGATTTTTTGTATTTTTCTAAGCACTGCACGGTCTGACCTTGGGGTAAAAATGCTGGGACGTCCACTCCTGGGAGGTTTGGCAACTGCCTTAAATGCTTTCTACCTGCGGATAATCTTTCTCACTCTAAAACACTGAACTCCAAATTGTTTGGAAATGGTGTTATAACTCTTTTCAGGTTGCTGTGTAGAAACAACTGCTTATCTAAGACCATTGTTTATGTCTTTCCCTCTTGGCATTGGGTTAACACAAACCTGAATGCTCCAGATCAGCAAACTGCCACTTCTGCTTTTATAGAGGTCTGCATACCTGCTGGTGGTCAGTTAATTAAGGGCTTATAATTAGCAGCATCTGCCTGCTACTTACCCTCTAAAATCCTGTGAAAGCAGTAAGGGGGGACTTTGCTTTGCTTTTTTACTTTGCATTGCTCACGTTTTTTTTTCTTTTTGGCTTCATTTTAGTTAAATAAACAAGTGCACAGGGAAAAAAATGTTGTTTGTCCGAGGTTGTATTTGCCTAATACTAAGACCTGCTAAGATCAGATGATTTTTATTATGTTTTTATACAACAACTCCTAGAATTAAAAGAAGGGGTACTCACTTTTAAACATGCATGTAGTTATATTTCATATAAATATCAGTGAAGCTTCTGTTCTCATTTAAAGGAACTTAAATATCATTATCTTACCTTTTTTGAATGTTTAGTTTAATGGTTCATTAAGTGTTTCCAGTCCAGTTATTACACAGCCTACCCAATAACAAGTTGCATGCTGATGTTTTGCTGGACCATCTTTAGCTTACATTACAGTCTGCGTTTGCTGTGGCATTGTTTCAACGGCCTTATGCAACGTCATAAAATTTATTTCTATTATCCAAAGCTGTGATCATTTTTTACTGATTTTTGACTAAGAAGGGAAGGGCATAAAACAATGGATGTCTTTGGGATTGCTGAGGAATTTTCTCCTGCCATTCCTCAGCACATCCCAAAGACTTCCATTGCTTCATGCCCTTCCCTTCTTACCCTGATGCACCCATCACTCTGATATAGGGTCAGTCTGGATTCATCAGACCACATGACCTTTTTCTGTTACTTGAAAGTCCAACCATTATGCTCCCAAGTGAATTAAGCCCTTTTTCCTATAAGACTATCTAACAAGTGTTTTTTCTATGGCTCCATAACTGTTTAATCCAAACTTTGTAAGTGCATAATGTACTGTAATGCGCATATGGAAATAATGGTCATACAGCTTTTTTTTTTGGGCCAGGTAGTGTACAAGTCAAATTTCTCAATCTGTTTTTTATCTCTCATGTGTTAGGGAGGGGTTCATTATACTTTTGTTTATGTTTATGAGATATGGATTAAAAAACATGGGCAGTTAAATGGACAGTCAGTTATGGGAACAGTAACTAAACTAAACATATAAGATTTTTATTAGCACTGTTGTTCTACAGTATATGTGTTTGTTCTGCCTTTCACTTCTGTTTACCACCAGCTATAAATATGATGAACTTCTTATGTGTGTTGGGAGGCATAAAGTGTGATCAGAGAATTGAGCCGATCCAATTTTTACCTTCCAAACCTTTGCTACGCTTTATTATCTGTGGTTTTTGTGTCAAACAAAATGTGGCTGAATGGACCATCGGGTATTAAAAGAACTCTTCTGCTCCACAGGATCCATTTGTCTTTGAATCCAGCTGCCTTTTCAAAGTTGATGAATTTGGATTCTTTCTCACATGGAAAAGCGATGGCAAGGTAGAGTTTTTATTTATTTATTTATTTATTTTAGAAGAATACGTGCATCTGTTTTGAAGAGATCTGACTCTCCAAATGCTGGCCTGACTATTATTAAAGGACAGCAGATATGAACCATATGTCACTCTGGTCTGCTTAACTGCACATATTGTTTAGAAATACCATATTGTAATGCTAAGAGCACAATATATGCACTGTTACTGCACAGCTGGCAGGACAATTACAGTCTGAGCTATAATATACTGTATGTTAATGTGTAACAGGATGAAGCTCCTTTCAAATCCAGTTTCTTCCTCGTTCTATGCTGAACTGTGCCTTCTCTTTATTTGTCTTGTTTTTGTTTTTTTTCTTTTCTTTTTTTTTCTAGGAGGGCCAGGTCCTAGAATGTTCCCTCATAAACAGTGTCCGCACGGGAGCAGTGCCAAAGGTGAGTCCTAAAAAAAAAAGTCATTTCATTATGGGCCTGCCCTGAAGAGATCATCTCAGCCTGAGATGTTTCCCTAGACGAACAATCTTAAGGATTGTCATTTAAACTGATGAGAAGCCTGAAGGGGGATGAAAGAGTTTTCACCTGATGCTTTTAGAGAAATCATTAATACTTTAATGTGTCAGTGCTGCACTACTGCAGCTGCAGAGAGGAGATGCAGTTTTATCACATCCTGGCCATCGACCAGAATTATGTGTATTTTAATCCTTCTTTTCAGGAACAGGAGACTGTTCAAAAGAAAAAGGAATTGGGTCCAGTTTTGTTTGTTTTGGCACTCCCAGCTAATGTTACCACCCATCAATGATCCCGTGATCTCCCCTGAGTTGCAAATATTGACCTATCCCAGGCATTGGCCCTTTCTGCTTCTCTCCAGCGTTTGACCTTTTTTTTTTAATGACATGATTAATGGAAAGTCCCACTCTGCAAAAGAGATGCAATATCAGTTGCATACTTACCCTAGGAACCATTAAACAGTGTTTGTGCGTGTCAACGCAAGTGTGTATGCGTGTATGTGGGCGTGCTCCTGCAAATATAGACCAGGACGTGGCACATGTCATGCTTGCAGAGAGGGAAGTGTTCTGTTTTACTATCTTCTGTCCATCGTTTGATGACATTTTGTGTGTCTGGCTGCCGCAGTTCATAAACAGCGGAACAAAGGCAGATCAGGAGCCATTGTCTGTCATTGGACATGACTTCACTGTGCAGGACGTCTCTATTGTAGTCTTAAGTAGATTACACGTTCATGAAGCTCTATTGTTTTGCTAATTCATTAACAAGCAATACAAAATGAGTGAAGTTAAGCACTTGGGCTTTTGATTCAAAGTCGTATGCGCTCAGCCAACAGTTTTGTCCTCTGGGTTTTTGAGCATACCATTAAATGAATTTGACGCAAATAAAAAAGTTAGCATTATTATAACCAAAAAACACTTTATGAACAAAATGGCTCAGGTTACTCAATACTATTAATTCGTCAAAAAAAAACAAAAAAAAATTGCTGCAGTTTTGGTCCGTGGACTCAGTTACTGAAACACTTGGTACGTGCCAGTGTTTAATGGTACACCTTTCCTCATAATAAAGTTTTATGATCAATAACCAGAAGTAGGACTATGTGTTAATAATAAAATGTATAATAATTATTTTGCTGACCATTATAACATTTTTACATGATAAGATTTGACAATTATATTGTATTATTTAAATTGAATGAACAGAAAATTGAATTGCTTGAATTCCTTCACATCTGTAAGGGCTGGCCCTTACTTACTTTCTTGCTAATGTACTTGCTAATTACTCACTTGCATACTTGCTTATTTGCTCACTTGCTAACTTTTCTTATTTACTTTGCTACTCATTATTTACTTGCTCTCTCTCTTATTCATTTGCTTGTTCAGAGATGTGAGATATACACTATAGAGAGAGAGAGAGAGAGTGCGATTTTTTTTCCTGCTATAATTTTTTCACTTCTACAAGTTGCACATCACATCTCTGTCTATCTGTCTACATAGTTAAATAATTATTCCCCATTAAAACACTACCGTACATTTCTCTTGATGTTAAGGTATAAAACACCATTACATTTACAGAAGACTTCAAGCATAGTACAGCGATGAGACTCCTAAACATTTAAATGACGTTGCCGGCCGATGTGGCTCAGAACCCACCGCGGTTGTTCTCGGGAACATTCAACGAGTGGCTCGCCTGATCCTTGAAAATCAATAGATAACTTGTTGCAAACTTTGCCAAGAGACCCATCTGTCTGTGGGAACTGTACACACAATCAATCAAGAGCACCACTTGCACACTACAGAAACTCAGCTGTGAGTTATTGCCGTCCCCTCACTTCAAGCCATTTCCACATGTATATGTCGTAAAAGGAGTTTCCTGTATCAGATGTGATGCAGGCAAGTCCGATCATGGCTCCGACATACTGAGCAAACTTTCTACTAGTGAAACGCTTTGACTTGAACGCACCTCATATTAATCATTATATCAGAATCCCCCAGTGTTTATTTCATTAGAAACAGCCCTAAATCATTTCTTAAGTAATAACCGGTGGCAGGTTATTAGAGAGATGAACGTGGGAGAAAGGCTAATATGGTCAGGAACAATAAAGATAGAGAGCTCCAGTGGGGTGCGTTTTATTGAGGTCATAACAAGTTCATTTTGCACTTTTATTTCAGGAGAGGTGTGTAATAAACTAAGAATGTAATAGCGCAGTGCTGAATGGTTTTGTTTGCGTTCTGTGGTGCTCAGGACCCGAAGATCGTTGCATCTCTGGAGGCAGCGGGGAGGAGTGAGGCTGATCTGGAAGGCTGCGTCATCTGTGTGTGCAGTGGCCCCGACCTGGTCAACCTCAGCTTCATGTACATGGTGGCTGACAGCCCTGACACCGCCAAGGTAACCGTTATCACAGGATATCACTATGGAAATCTCGCCTTTAACTAGAACAGTGTGTAAACACCGCCTGACTTAAGACCAGTGTATTAGACGAAGCTATAAAGCAACAGAAAGTTAGTAAGGTTTACTACTGTATCTAGTAGCAGGAACTGCTTTGATCAGTTATAAGATTTAAAACAGCTCATACGCATGTGAGTGCAAAAGTTTTCACAACCTTGCAACAGAATAATGACAAAATGAAGACATCATGACATGTCTAATCATTAGAAAGCGCTATAGGGTTTGTTACAGGGTATGTTAGGATATGTTCATATTATTGTTTGTGTAATGTAAATATGTCATGAATAGTAAGCATTTTGAATTACTATTGTCTTTTGTCAACTTTTGATAGGTTCTTACAGTATGTTTTTTTTTCCTTCTTTACAATTGCTTGTCCAAGATTAAGTTTAAGATACATCTCCAATTTCAGTTCAACTTTTAATTGCTTTTTGCGCTATGTTAATTAGCTCTGTTTCAAATCCCACGACCTCCAAGTTGTCCGTGTTCGGCCCTTGAGCGAGGCCCTTAACCCTCAACTGCTGAGATGTATAATGAGATAAGAATGTAAGTCGCTCCGGATAAGAGCGTCTGCTAAATGTAAATATATAGTGCAAAAGGTATTTTGCACTGTTTGCTAATGATATATGCTTTTCCAAAAAGCCACACTAAATCCCTTAGTATCCCTTGGTAAACTTCAAACAGGAGCCGGAGGTCATATGACAGGAAGCAAAAATCGACTGTTTTTCGAAAACAGTTTTGTTTTGTTTGTTTTCACCTTGTCTTTCAAATGTGAATATTGCGAGTAATATAAATGTGATTTTAGTAAAATAAGCCAGAAAAACATTTTTTTAAAAAAATCATATTGGTCCAAACATGAGTCAAAATAAATACTTTAAACACAAACAGCGGTTTAAGATGCTTCTAACAAGCTGGACTGATTGACTGAACATATAATCAATTACTGAATCAGGTTAGCCCCAGGAGGAACCCTTTCCACACATACACACAGTCTCTCTGTCTCTCTCTCTCTCTCACACACACACACACACACACACACACACACACACACACACACACACACACACACACACATACAAACAGAAAATCAGAGCCTTTCTTTATGCCATTTGCCGTGTTATTGCGCTCCAGCTGCGTGTGTGTGTGTACATGCATACTGTATAGGAACCCTGCTATTACAATGACAAGCCTGGCTCAGGGCCACAGGTAGCCTCAGAAACCATAGAAGGGACTTTCACCAACGAACACACACACACGCGCACACACACAAGGAAAACCTTTTTATTCCCAAATTCTGATGTCTTAGACCGAGTCTGTGGCACAGTGCCATCTAGTGGAGGAATTGTAAGAACAGATAAGCAGATGTTATTTGTTTTTTTTCCTCATCTTGCTTAATGGATGACATGCTGACAGGGTGATGGCTGTATTGTTGATTCCCGGTTATTTTGCAACAACAGCAACAACAAAAAAATGTCACGTGATTGTAGTTTGTTCCATCATGTGGGGGTTTTAATAGAGCTGAGCTGCAGAACAGCCCCGAGGTCATAAACATCATAATACGCTTCGGCTAGGCTTCATAAATAATAAAGTGAAGTGCTACTTGTGTCATTTATTTTTGTGCAGTTGTTCTATCAAAAGAATAAGTGCTGTTTAGTATTGTAAATGTGACTGCCATTTGAAACACTATTATTTGGAAATGTGAACACATTTTAAAAAGATCAACATTTGCTTTCAAGTGGCTTATAAAAGAGCATGTTAGTTATCGTGCTTCCTCAGAGCCACGAACTTTTGTTCAAGGACATTCTTCTGTCCTTCATTCGGCCAAAGGCCTGGACTACTCGAGCCTTCTGTAAACATTATTTCCAGCCGCTTGATCATAATTCATATGTACCACTGCTAACAAAATATCTCCTCTGTACTGTTTTTTGTTGTTGTTGTTGTTGTTGTTGTTGTTGTTGTTGTTGTTGTTGTTGGCGGCCATTAAGCAGCACTTGCATCACGGTTGCATCTTATGTAATACCTGCTTCTGTTGGCTTGCTTGCAGAAATGGATGGACGGGCTGAAATCAGTCATTCACAACTTCAAGGCAAACAACGTGTGTCCGATGACTTGCCTTAAGAAGCAGTAAGTAGGCACTCTGCACAGAACACACACAAAGCACTGAGTAGGCTGATCAGCCTAAATATACAGCTCTGAGTGGGAGCTTCTGTGTCTGAACATCCCTTTATAATAATGTGAAAATCATTTAATGGACGAGTTGGATCATTTGGACAACGTGTATGTGTTGGTTTCAACAAAAGAAAGCGCAATTCACGCAATATATAAAATGCATCATACAATAGTTATACACAGTATATCCGCCACAGTATACATTGAATTATAATGAACGGTACAAGCCAAACCAGGATTTCTGATATGTCCGCGAATGATGATTAAAGTCGAGGTAGTTTTTACTCTCGTACGTGTGTGCGGAATAACTCACGTACGAGAGTAAAAACTACCTCGACTTTAATCATCATTCGTGGACATACAGGCTTTTTTTTTTAATGTTCACCAAATATTTACTGTAGCTATAGTGTGATCACTGCACTATTATTTATTTATTTATTTATTTTAATTTTTGGCGTGTCCAATTCCTCCCCGTCACTAGGGGCACTCCCACATTAAAGCTACTACTACCACTCAGTCTGGAAGGCCGAAGACTATCACGTGTTTCCTCCGACCGCATCTTATCGAATTGCGCGCTCATGCACCGTTGGGGATGGCGTAACACACTCGGAGCACAGCGCTATCCTTCCGCCTGCGTGAGCTCACAGATGCCCCTGATTGGCTGTAGAGTAATGTGGGAGCAATGTGTGGAGCACTTATCAATCCCTCGGCCAATCTCCGGCTACACCCGGGAATCGAACTCACGATCAGGTGGTAGGGCTAGTGCTTTACCACTCGGAGGCCGCTGCACTATTATTGAAGCTTCGGTAGATGTCAATCGGTTTCACACCTTCAGTGATTATTCATTGATTAATTCTGTATATCATGATTAGTCCCAGTTTGACTTAAAACAGTCAAATCATTGTTGTTAAATGTACCTGTATTGCACTACTTACAAACAGTTGTTAGTTCAGCAGTCCATATGTAATACTGTATTGTCGTCACAGTTTAGTCAACTTTTTATAGTCAGGGAAAATGTAAAATAAAAAAATCTGTGCTCTTGTCATCCTGTTCAGAGTTATTAAAAACTCATATTTTGTCTGTCCCTTATCTTTTTTAATATTTATTGTAAGATCTTAATTTATTAAACACTAGCATTAGTAACCATCATTGAGTTTTTTAGAAAGAGTTAAAAGGTTAAGGCTATTATTATTATTATTATTTCAAATTGAAGTACACACTGTCTGTACGACAGAATTCCCTCCCTTGTTTATTAATACAAATAAATTCAAATTTGTAAGGTTGAGTATCTTACTCATTGTTTACACTAAGTTATACTGCTTTAATTAGCACCACGGTTTCAAAACATATGAGACAAACTGGTTTTGAACAGACAATGATCTGCTCATACATCTGTGAAGATTCAGTTTTCAAAATCTTTTTTAAGAGTAAGCCATGCTGTGCCACGCGTTCATTTGGGTTTGGTGAAGATTTGGGGTGCTTTGTAGGGGCATTACGGTCGTTTCTGTGTTTTCCACATACTGTACTATGTGTATTTATGGTAACTATCGCATTGATTGCTTTGTTCGGCTGGACAGACATACTTTACAGGCTACGGATGGGAAGTTTGGATCATTTTAGTGACTCGGTTCTTTGAATCTCGTTCATCAAAATAAACAAATTGTTTTTTTGAGTCATTTAGTTCATTTCGTTCTTTTGATCAGAAATAAAATAAATGTTACATTTTCAATAAACACACCCCCAGCATGTCTACATACACAAATTTTGGCAATAGTTCCGGTAATTAAAATATTACACTGCAGATAAGGACATATTATAATAAACAGAAATGAGTAGTTACCTCTCATATCTTCTGGTCTGCATTCGTTCATTCTTTTGTCATAGATGCTATGCAGTGCATTACACAGGAAACAGAATTGAGCGGTTCCTCTCATGAGTCTTCTGGTCCGAGTCGTTCGTTCTTTTGACTTTATTGCAATTTTTTCTAAACCTGGTTTCGGGTCCTCCCATATATGAAACGTAAATATATCTTTAAAAGTGCACGTTCTGACTTTTCTCTTGCCAATTTTCACCATAAGAGCAAAGAAACTCCTAGTCCTAGTGTTTTAGGAGCCAACAGTGAAACCTGACCTTAACTGATAGATTATTGAGACTTTGCTAAACAAACCAGAACCAAAACTGCCCAGTACATCAACGATTATTATATATAATGTATAACATATAAACATGTAAGGTGTTTTATGCAAAAGTTTTTTTTTATTATTATTTAGTAAAACAATACTACGATATTACATTTTCTTTACTGGGGGTACCATTCTATATTTTGCAAGTATTTAATGGATCTATACCTGTAAGTATCTCCCACTAATGTAGAATTGGATAAAGATCTATTTTGGGCCCATTTTGCAGAGCTCTTCTGGAAAGACACACTAGCAGTCCCCAGGCTGCAGCAGGCATTCACTAATTTGATCAGATCATCTAGAGATGAGACAAATGTGATAACCATTAATGCCTCTCCATTCAAAAAAAAAAAAAAAAAGCTTTTAGTCTTCAAACAAAATGAACACCTAACTACGTAAGCGAGACAAGATGTACCCACTGAGTCGTGACATTTGTTTTTAAATCCTTTTATAGTTGGATGAGACTGAGCTTTCTGACCAATGTCAATGGGAAAATCCCAGTCCGAGGGTAAGTCCTTTTATCTGTACATCTATTCGCTATGGACTGGATCGCTTTGTTCACTAAAATAATAAAGCAAATGAATTGAAATAGGTTTGTATAAATCATTTCATGGTAAATCTCATCATATGTTTTTTTCCTTCAGCATCACAAGGACTTTTGGCTCAGGAAAAACTGAGAAAGGGATATTCCAGGCCTTGAAAGAGCTCGGCCTCCCCAGTGGGAAGGTAGAATTTGTTTATGTGTTTATTGTTCTTACCAAACCCATATTGACTACTGAAACATCCACAGTTTAGAAGGTTGATATGTATTTTTCTCTATTGCATTATAGACCCACATATCATGCAGCTTTATTAGTCCTCTAAATGCAACCTTGTCTTTGTTTTTTCTCTAAAGAATGATGAAATTGACCACTCTGTGTTCACCTTTGACGTCTTCTATGCGCTCACTCAGAAAATATGTCCGCGCACAGATATTGAGGAACTCTTCAAAAAGATGTAGGTCCAAAACAAAAAACACTTGTGAATAGATTTTCTCTGCCATACAAGTCATATACACTTTCCCATTCTGTAATGTGCTGTGGTGGTGTTATACAGTGGTCACCCTTATTCACGTTTAAAATGCCAATTTGTATTGATGCCTGTGATGTTTGATCAAGATTTCCTAATTAGATGTTCTAATTGCACTTCATTAAACATTAGGCATTAAGGTTGAATGTCTTTGCTATGCTAACTCCCTTAAAGGAACCTAACTTGCTTTAACGTTAATCTTTCAACATAAATGTTTCAACTAACGTAAAAAAAAAATAAAAATTATAATAATAATAATAATAATAAACATTTATGAACACCTATAAATGCTCTAAAAGCTGTGTTGAGTGTTTAGAGCGTTGTGATGACTAATCCTCTCTTCATCCGTTGTTCATTTTAATGTAACAGATTTCTTTTAATTAATTTCTTTGCAGCAATGGGGACAAAAGTGATTATTTAACAGTAGACCAGTTAGTCAGCTTTCTGAATGAAGTAAGCTCTTTATCATTCATTAACTTCTCTGTGTGGTCGCTTACCCAGATTTCCCTGCTTCTTCATTTTCCTCCCCGCCAATCCTGTCAACCTGTCTCACGTAGCCATGGCTACCATCAGGGCTGGGCTGCTCCATGGTTCCAGATGCTGCCTTTGCTTTCTGTCCATGTGTTTGCTTACCCCGTGGCTATGTATGCATGCATTTTTGTATCCGTATCTCTGCAAACGCATTCGCCCTTTAATCCCTGTTTGTGCCTGAAATGGGTTACCCTAGATACAGGTCACTGGCCGTCTCAAATTTGCTTTAAGTATTTCTGTATAACTTGCCTTGCTTCTTCCATTCTCTGCCTGTGTTATATGTTGGCTCTGTTTTCCCATCAAACACCACCCAATGTTCCTATAATAATATGTACAGTTTGATAAAATCTACCTCTCCAATTAAATAGAATATTTATAGCTTTTTTTTGTAGTATGTACATAAGTAGCTTTGTTATGGTTGTAGATGAGTTTAGTGACGCAGGTTATAATGATGATCTTGTGGTCCAGAGGGACATGTTAATAAGAATGCACTGTGGTGTGTATAGAACCAGCGAGACCCTCGGCTGAATGAGATCCTGTTCCCCTTCTACGACCCCAAACGAGTCATGCAGATCATCGAGAAGTACGAGAGGGACGAGGGCTTAAAGAAGAAAGGTGACTGCTTTTGCTTGTGACAAAATTGAATTTTAAATAATACAAAAGAAAAAGAAAAACTAACATGAGATGAAATGTTTGCAAAATGATTATATGCTGCCATCTTGTGGTGAACTCATGTATTACAAACTGCTACCTATTACAAGTATGAGCAGTAGTGAAGAGAATAATTTCATTAAAATGAATAAACAAATTTTAAAAATGATGAAAAATAAGTTAAGTCATTGTTTTCCATCACATCCCACCCTTCTCCCCCTTCTCCAGGCCACATGTCCAGCGATGGTTTCTGCCGGTATCTGATGTCGGATGAGAACGCTCCCGTGTTTCTGGACCAATTGGACCTGTGTCAGGACATGGACCAGCCACTAGCGCACTACTTTATCAGCTCCTCACACAACACATATCTGATAGGCAGACAGTTTGGGGGCAAATCGTCTGTGGAAATGTATCGACAGGTGCTGCTTTCTGGATGCAGGTAAACACAAGTGTGTTTATACAGCGATCAGTATTAAGCTTTGATATGAACATGTACATGATCTTTAATCACAATTTAATTATATTACATAGTACTATAGTAAAATGAATAGTATATGAAATAGCACTGTATTATTAGGTTCTCAACTTAAATGAAAATTATATTTTAATATAGGGTTAGTTTTATGAAAATAGCTAAATAGCATATTATGCAAACAGTTAGTATTAGGGAAATTACAGATGCTACGTGTATGTCAGATTTCTTTATGTTAGCTACACAATGGAACACAGTACAGTTACACAGAAGACTGCACAATACGCTATGGCATTTAGTGCATACTCTGGTTTGTTTTGATATATTACAAGGCATATCACAATTACATTATGTACCAATATAATTAATCAACTTTTTAAACCAATGACTAATTATGTAAGTGAGAAAATGTGACATTAAAACTGTAAGTTTTAGCAAAAGGGATCCTCAAGGGTTTCTTTGTGTATTAAAAGATCACAGACTACAATGGGTCTATTTCAGAACCCTTTGTTATCAGGAAACCATTGTACGGTTTGTCGAGCGAACAACTGAAGAATTTTTAAAAGCACCAGATTTTTGAAAGGGTGCTTTTATTAGACTGTTCATTTAGTTGGGTTTGGTTTCACACTGGACAAGATGAAGTAATGCAAGAAAAGCATGTTGGCCGAGAGCCATGTAGAGCTGAGATCATTCTCAAACGTTCCGAAAATATGACAAAGAAAAAATACACTTCAAAGACGTCATGGTTCACTTTTCTTCTGTAGTCTCAAGACACACGGCGCATCAGTTCTGTCCTCCAGTTGTTCTTGGAACGTGTATGGTGTACTGTAAAACCATCCTGCTGAAGTTGCTTGATTGGCGAGCAAGCGAATAGGGTACCTACACCAGTAACAACACCAGACCAATTATGGAATGGCTATTTTTGTTTTGGCACAAAAAAATATGAGACATCTCCAAAGAAAATGTTCACTGCCCAGACAGCTACTCCTCACATAATACATAATGGTAGTGACAGTATTGTGAAGTGTCCACAACATGTAACAGTTGATTTTTGAATCCTGACTGGACTGTGTTTATCATTTTTACTGTGTAGTCATAAGCCTTGGGTAAAGCAATCTGTTTGTTTTCGTAATCCCTGTGTAATATTTGCGTGTGTGCTCAGGTGTGTGGAGCTAGACTGCTGGGATGGAAAAGGCGAAGATCAAGAACCCATTATTACACATGGGAAGGCCATGTGTACTGACATTCTCTTTAAAGTGAGAACACACACACACACACTTCATGCAAACATCCCAAGCTGTAACCAATGCAGTCAGTCATTTCTTAGCGGTAATTTGCATAGAAATAAATGACATAATAACTCATCTTAATTGTAGCTAAATATAATACAAGAATGGGGCAATATGCAGCTCAACCTTAGGTATGAGGCGGTTCAATATCAGATTTATTACTGTTCACTACAAATAAAGGGCATCAGGGTGTGTTACAGTAATTGTATTCCATTTGAATAAATAAGTGATAATAAATACTTTGGGTAATTCATTGTCAGTTTGCCTTTGTGGTATTTACAGGATGTAATTCAGGCTATCAGAGACACGGCTTTTGTGACATCGGACTATCCCGTTATCCTTTCATTTGAAAACCACTGCAGGTATGTTTAGCCCAGTCATTTCAGCCAAGGTTTTCCTCTGTTTTCTATCATTTTCAGAGTGATTATTTCTGTACTTTTTGTGGTTTTTAGTACAGCCTGTAAATTCTCCATAATATATACTCTTCTATTTAAAAATCATATATATATATATATATATATATTATACATATAATTTAATTATTTGTTTATTTTGTACTTTAGTGCAGGGTATCTCTCTGTAGAGTCTCATAGAGAAATCTCTCTTTTTAGTTGTATAACCATTGATATGCAAGTATGCCCATCATAGTGTGTATGGTGGTGTATGTGACAAATAAAATTTGAATTTTGATGTAAGCGATTGTAAGTATAGTTTTGCGTGAATCTCCATAAATTCTTTAGGACATCAAGCTTTTTCCGCTTAGAGATGTTTTATTATTTTTTTTTACTGAATTTTCTGTTTTCTGTTTAATGATCTGTGTTGTGATATTTCAGTAAAACTCAGCAGTATAAGATGGCAAAGTACTGTGAGGACATCTTCGGAGACCTGTTACTCAAACAGCCATTGGAGGGCTTCCCAGTACGTGATCTACTGAATCATCTCTCACACACGATCTATCAAAGACCTAGAGTGTGTGCCATGGTACATTTATAGAACATTTATTAGGACTCTACATGGAAGGTATAATCAGAAGACTTTGCTAATGACGACAGAGTAGTTCATGTTTTTACTTCTTTTCTTTTTGATGTTTTTCTTGCAAAACCTTAAGACATGTTTTGCATTATTGTGTTTTAAAATTGGAAAATGTTACAACTGCTAAAAATCTAATGAAAAGCCTGTGCAATTATTTTACCCAAGATACCTGTTCACTTTCGATTGACTATTCAGCTAGAATTTGTCCCTAGATATTTTTCATTTACTGTGTTTGTCAGAAAAGTAAGAAAATGTTATGTCTGCAAAAGAAATAATGTTTTATGCTCTTTTATTTTTAGATTGAGCCTGGGCGCGCCCTCCCTTCTCCAAACGACCTCAAAAGAAAAATCCTTATAAAAAACAAACGCTTAAAACCAGAAGTAGAACAGAGTACGTACCAGTTTTGAGTTTAGATTCTTTCTTTCTTATGTTAAAGCTGCTTATTTTATTTTATGTCCATTTGGACACACTTGGATCAATTAAAGATGTCTGAAAGATGTGTGTGTGTGTGTGTGTGTACGTGTGTTCCTGAAACAGAACAACTGGAGTCATTTAAGAGACACATGGAGGCGGGAGAGATAAGTGTCCAGGCAGGAGAGGATGACAACGAAGAAGACATAGAGAACGGTCAGCTACTGTATAATACAACATACAGTTTAAATTTGCTCATTAACTCATATACAATATAAACACACTTCAAAAGTCTACAGTTTTCATTTTATGAGGAGCATTCAAGTCAAACCAGGACTGGTGATGAAATTTCTAATGAATGAAGCTTTAAAACTGATTGACATTTACAGAAGACTTTAAGCACAGTGCGGTGCGTAGTCTCGTAGCTGCAGTAAAACATTTGAATGGTGCAAATGTTTTAGAGAAGGCCAAACAGTACGTCTTCCAACGACCATCTTGGCAAAGCTGTCTCAGCGCCCACTGCAGTAATTCATCTGAACATTCAGCGAGTGAAAATAGAAAAAAACTGCTTTTTTTTTTTTGTTTGTTTGTTTTTTGGATCAGCAAAGATGTTCTGGTTTTTCCAAGCCTCCTGCACCACTTGCACATTGGCTGAGAGTTATTGCTACATCCCATGTCCAGCCCTGACCTTGCTCCTTTGGGCTTTTAAAGGAGTTCCTGCGAGGCCTGCATTTCAGACGCAAAACAGGCAGTCTCCAGCCTACTGAGAAGACTTTCTACCTTGATGGAATTCCACACTGCGATTCCAGAAGTGCTTTAGTGTAGCAGGGTATTATATAGAGACATAAAGTTTTTACTCTCATAACTGTGTTATGTTTTTCTGCACAATCCGGGTTTGACCTGAACGCTCCTCATATTTTGCATAATGTTTATCTGTATAGTAATTCATTATGCAAGGAATAAAACAAACACAGTTTGTTATACACAGTTTTTATTTTATTAATACAGAGCACCTACATATAAATCTGTGCAGGTTGTTATTTTAGAAAATATAACAATATAATTAGCAGATTTATTTAATGCTGTGTTTGGACCACAATCGGAATGATTGTCAGAACAATAAGAATGAAGAATTCAAAAATTGTCTGTAAAGATATTAAACCATGCATTTAATAGTTAATAATAGCTTTTAATAGTTTATAATAATAGTCCTCTTCACTTTCTCAACTGCAGACGGTAAAGACGTTAACTCAGAGACAAAAACACGCAACATCATCTCCTCAGAAGAGCCCAGTGAACAAGACACACACGAAAACAGTGTCAGGAAGGACAAGGTGGGATACACTTTGGACATATTTACGTAAACACATGGTGCAGGTGAAAATTATTTCAATCCTGTTTTTCCCCTTAATGTTTTTTTTCCTCAGATTCCTGACGATGACACTACTGAGGTTTCAGAGGCAACAGAAGCGGACGCGACTGATGTGTCAGAGGCTTCGGATCTTGATAACAAAAAGAAGGTTGAATATTTTAGTCTTTGGCACCCTGTATTTTTTTCAAAAAAAAAGAAAACTTTTGAGTTTTGCATGCATGGGAAAAGAAGCAGGAGTGACAAAGACCTCAGAAGGGTTGTGGCTGGTTCTGCAGGATGTTCAGCAAAACCAAGCAGCTAATTTCCTAATTAAACTTCACAAATTATACCCGAGAATATATTTTAAGCAAAGGGTTGTCACACCAATTATTGACTTTGCTTCATTAATTACTGTTTACTGCTTTTGTGGTATTTCGTTTTAAATATAGAAACATTCTTTTTGACAAATCCTTACTCTACAGCAGTTATTTGCACGTGCCTAAGACTTTCACAGTGTCGTATATTGGAAAATATATGATTACACCATAATATTTTATTATTAGGGCTGGCATGGAGATTAAACAGCATAAACATTTACATAAAAGTGTGTAAAGTATATACTCTACAGTATGTACTAGCACTTATGGCTCTTCAGAACTATTGTGTTACACTGATTTTTGTCGAATTTGTGTACAGGTTTCTCTCAGATAATATTCTGATTTAAAGTCACTTTGGCTAAAAACATCTGCTGAATAAATAAATATAAATGTGTTTTGCCTCAGGGTGTGGATACAGCAGAGGATGCGGATGCTGAACAGCAGCTAATTGCCTCGTATAAGTATGAAGGAGCCACGACCAACATCCATCCTTATCTTTCTGCCATGGTGAATTACGCCCAGCCAGTCAAGTTCCAGAGCTTCGATATAGCAGAGGGTAAAACTGAACACAAAGAACAAAAACAATCCCTCTTTATTTGTTTAATTTGTTTATTTATTAATCATTTTAATCGGATTAATGGCTTATATTTTACTGTCACTGTCTCATTTTTAAATGCTCCCATATTTGGCTTTTTTTCAGAAAAAAATATTCATCACAACATGTCATCCTTTAATGAGTCTGTTGGTCTCGGCTACCTTAAAACCAACGCCATTGAGTTCGTGAAGTATCCTTGTATGATTTGTACGCATTCACATGGGTTCTAATTCAACCTACTCATTAACACACTAAGCGGTATTTTAAAACAGATTCTTACTTTTAAATTTGATTGTTGAAATAAACTGCTAGTAAAATCTACTGTATCAATCATAATTCTGTATAGTAAAGGCATTTTAAATCTTTCTCTGCTCAAGCAAGCCACATACTCGCTGTTTTAACCCATGATGCCTTTTGTTCTTCTCTAGCCGCCAATCTCTCCATAGGGAATATGAAATCCAGACTCGTATGTTCTAGATTGTAAATAAGTCTCCTGTCCATTTGCATGCACCTCCCTTTGTGCCTTTTCCTTATCAGCCAATGTACAGCTACAACAAGCGGCAGATGAGCCGGATCTACCCCAAAGGAGGCCGTGTGGACTCCAGTAATTACATGCCTCAGATTTTTTGGAACGCTGGGTGCCAGATGGTGTCTCTGAACTTTCAGACTCCAGGTACAGCTCTGCCCCTGGGCACCGCCACAGTACCCCAGTGCTCTACGAACATGAACACTGTTATGGAACATGGACAGTGAATATGCAGATTTCATATATCTGTAAATATCATGAAATATCTGGAGATGAAAATTCAGTATGCCTTGTGAAGATCTTAGACTAGCACACATTCTTAATAAATTCATATATGTTTTCTAAATATATCAGTATTCTCACTGTTTCAGCAGCAATATTTATGAATAAAGAAATGCATAAAGGAAGTTAACAAAAACATGACTTGTCTAACCTTAGGCGTTATACTTGATGCATAACAAAGTAGTCAGGCTGCATAATTTACATCTTCATCCATATGCATTTTGTTCACCTGGATGATTACAATCATCTCTAGAATTATTTCCACCATGCGTTATTTCATGAAAATATGAGAGACATTTAACAACTTTTTGAAGTTGATTCTTTTTTCTAAGAAAATCACACATGGCATCAGATGTGTACTGGACAAGGGTTCTGTAACAAGAAGCCAATGTAAAGTGTCAAAACATGCAGTTCCTCGAATGTCCACTGAGGTCTGACTCCAAAAGTGATGTTAAAACAGAAACGTTTACAGCCTGATTAAAAACAAACAAACAAACAAAACAAAACAAAAAAAAAACGGTTTTGTTTAAAAAACTGGAATTGTAGTTTAACTGACCATAAGAAATGACCATAAGAAATACTGTAGAAGTAGCATAACATTTCAGCTAAGCTAAAGCTAAGCTTGCTAGCTTGTGGGTGGTAACTGAGGTAAGTAGACATGTTCCTTCCAGCCAACTGGCAGGTGAGTTTCAAATCACCCATTTTCTTAGGTTTGGTGGACCAGAGCACAGAACTCTTTGGTAGCAAATAATTAATTTGTTTGGCATAAAATATTAATATTTATATAGACAATATCCTACTCTCCATTGTAGGCTACGGTGCAGGATCTGTTTGATTGTTTCTTTTCCCCTCCAAAACTCTTGGAAACTATGTTAGCATACATAGCCTTTATGAACTCCAGGAGATTTAATATGCTTTTAATTTATAAATTTTAAGTTACTTCTGAGATTATAGTTTGATCTTCCAGCAGGATAATGATTCAAAAGGGTCCAAATCCACTCAAAAAGGTCTGAACATGGTCATTCCTGTCTACTGGCCTAAACGCTATTAAAATACTGCATGGTGAGGTGGTGAGGGGAATTCACAAGAGAAGTAGTTTCTGATTTCTTGCTCTGTCAGAGTCAGTCTTCAGTCTTATCAGGGTTTGTAGGAGATGTCTTATTGCTGTTATATGAGCAAATGGCGATTATAGATATGCTCAGTGCAGGAGTAGCAATACTTATGATACATGCATTTATTTATTTTTTTCAAATGCACATGACATTTTGTCAGGAGATTTACTCTCGAGCTTTGATGAATGTACCAATGAATCTGGTGCTGACTGTGAAAGCAGTGTAGAAAGACACTGGAAACACAAATGAACTACAGTTATAGTGGTTTAAATGAGCCAGGAGAGGCTGAATAAACACACAGCTAGCCATTGCATGCCAGAAGACATCATACATGAGGGAGCATGTTGTTTTAGCAGATGCTGCCCTGTAGAAGGACATATGGCTCCTGTGAAGCTGCTGAATGCTGAACTGACAGAGAAGAAACGGATGATGCCAAGAGAAAAAGACTAGGAAGAAGATTAATCTAAGTTTAATCAACAGAGCAGGCAGTGCTTGTGGAAACTAACATTTCGCATAATTGCAATTGTATTTCTTGGATCTGAGAGGACATATTTTTTAAAACACAGCTTTAAACAGAGGACACCACTGTGATTCATGCAGTCAGGGTGATTTTACATTACAGAATTTATGATACATGCAGGTGCACAGATGGTAATTTAGTGAATACAGCTTTTATACTTTGAATGCTTTTTGGGAAGATATTCCCAAAAATCATATTGTTAAGCGAAGTCATTCTTTATTCTTGGCGTATGATTTCTAACCAGTAAACGTAAATGCAGCATGACTTACAAAACAATTATGAAAAATAGTGTTTAATGAAGTCTTATAAGTAATCCCAGGCTCTGTTGAAGTGTTAGTAGATGTACTGTAAGAGTGGATAAAAAAAAAAAACTTATTGAACCTTTTTTTTTTCCTGTTTGTCTGCAGATTTGGCTATGCAGCTGAACCAGGGAAAGTTCGAGTACAACGGTGCGTGTGGGTGAGTGTAGCGCCCTCGTCCTGGCAAAACCCATCAATTAAAGTGTGTCGCATCCCATTAGCTGTAGCCAAGGGCGGACCATATCCACAATCCGCATTAGCACAAATGAGCACTTGCTAAATATCGGGCCTCACACACACGGCCATTCCCTGCACACAGATCCCCCATCTACAGCGGCTGCCTGGGGGACAGCACACTCTGAGGATCACAGCCCACTGTGTGTCAGAGTTACATGCTCTTCTGCCAGGCCTCATTTTTGTCTGCACTGCAGAAATGCTCAGAAGTCGTGATTGTTTTGTGTGTGTGCGTGTGTGTTCTTGGGTGTGTGATGATTCATCAGGGTTATAATGGAAAAATCTCCAGTCATTAATCTTCTTCCAAACAATTACTCTGATAAATAATTACCACCTGTTTAAATGGTTGTTCAGCCTGTCCTCCCTGGAAATGTGGTGGCTTTGCTTTTACTATGATTTTAGAGTATTGCATGCTACAAAGTATGTATATTATAGTATAAATTATTAATTATTATATAATCATTATTTAAATGCTTCAACAGAATAATGGCTTACATCAGGGCTTTTCAAATCTTAGGGATCTTCCATTTCCATAGACCTAAAATTTGTGTGGATGTACTCTCATTATGTAAAGCGTAAAATACAACAGACCATGCTCTTAAGGAAAAATAGAACACATATAAAAAAAAAGTTTATTAGTTTATTAATAACCTACTGTCCAAGCAGGGTTGTTAAAAATATCATCAATAAAATATTTTGCCACCATGTGATATAATCAATATTATAATATTATTTGGCTGCCTGCCAAAATCCACATACAACACCAGTCATTGAGGCACTTTCATCAAGAAAGTACATCTGTCAACATTGTGTCATTTTGAACAGTTAGTGATGCTTCTAAGTCGTGCTCAATTGCTTCTGAACCATCTTTGTTCTGGTTAGGATTAAAGCAAGCTACAAAGCTAATTAGCTTCTGAATCCCAAATTCCTCTCTAACCCTTGGTCAAATGCACTATTTAGTGTACACCCTACATTGTTGCACTAGCTTTTAATTTTACCACCATTTGGGATTTAACTTCAGAACTTTTTCTAAAGTGGAATAAGTGGATATATATAATAAATCTCAAAGGTTTCTGAGGACTGTCCACCATTCCTATGGTTTATCACTGTGTGTCTGCGTAGGACCAGTAAGAATTTAAAACTACTTTTGCCTCTGTTAAATGCTCTAACTGTCAGACGCCAGCTCAATGCTAGTTCTGCCAGTCAGGGTTAGTTATTATTACTAATGTATGTTATAATATTAAAAGTATTAATAGTCTGGTAGTAATAAATGCTGTTTGTGGAATTGTCCTACAAAAGCAGTGTTGTTCTGAATATCAGCACGCCCGTGATCACTGCAATCGCATCACAACTGTACTGATATTCAGTAAAACAGAATAACCTCTGTTGTAATAGTACTTGATTGACTTTTTATCTAATTTTTTTTTTATCATTAATAATTATGCAGCGTTTTATTATACAGCCATTAAATGCTTTATCCAGGTTCGGGGTACGATCCCCATGTCTGGTGGATTTTCTCTGGGTACTCCAGTTTCCTCCCACAGTTTAAAGACATGTAGATTAGGCTAATTGGCATTGCCTAATTGCGCGCACAGTGTGCGATAGATTTGCTCCCCCCAAGTCCCCCCTGTGACACTGTGTACAAGATAAAGAGGTATAGACAATGAGTAAGTGAAACACTTATTAGAAACACTATACTAATGCTGAGTAGGGCCGTCTTTGTTCTTAAAACAGTAGAAGTTGGGAAAACTGTGCCTACGAAGATGTGCATATTCTCAGAGACATTATTCATGCAAAATGTGGAGTTAAGCGATGATTGGTATTAACCGTCCCAATCTGTACCAATACACCACACCATTACACCACCTCCACCAGTCCGGACTGCTGACAAACGGCAGTTGGGGTCCACTGATTCATTCTTTGATGACAAATATGAACTGTCCCCAGAACTGCCACTCGCTGGATGTTTTTTTGTATTGCTGTATTTTGAGTGAGACTGTGTGTGAAAATCCAAGAAGATTTGGAGTACACAGTCCAGGGTTTCTGGTTCTAAATATCATGCCACAGTCAGAAACATTAGGATCACTTTTTTCCCTCATTTTCATTGTTGTAGTGCACATTACCCAATGCTGCCCTGCATGATTTTATGAATTTCTTGGCAGACACAGGCTTGCCTGATTAAATTCAATATTACCAGAATAACATGAATGAGGAGTTGTATAGATATAATAAAATACTCTGTAACTGTACATCCAATGCAGGCTTTGTCCTATATTGTACTTTTAATAATATTGAAGTAAGATCAAAAATTTCATTTTGCATAATTGTATATGTTGATTGTGATGACCAATTTTTATTTGATGTGAAAAATTTAAATTCATACCAGTCTATGACAGAAGTTGAAATTGGCTCAAAGTGTAGACGGAAAACCTAGATGGCTTTCTTGTCAGTGTGTTTGTGTGTAATGTACAGTAGCAGTGGAGAAAGGTGATTTTCCGTTTTGTGTGCATATTTCCCACAGGTACCTGTTAAAGCCGGATTTCATGCGCCGCTCTGACAGGATGTTTGACCCGTTCTCTGAGACGCCAGTGGATGGTGTTATTGCTGCCACGTGCAGTGTTCAGGTGAGATCATCTGGCCTACAGAGGGCACTGTACATCTACAGTAAACTTTCACATCACTAAGCGCTAATTGGTTCTACTTGATATACTTCTGTGTCTACTTTTCTGTGTATAGTTTTCTTTCATAACAGTTCTCAGATCAGCATCTGCTAACGGTTGTATATAGTATACGTATATTGTATATCTGCCTCTCTCAGGTGTTCTCAGGTCAGTTTTTATCCGATAAGAAGATTGGCACTTATGTAGAAGTGGACATGTACGGCCTTCCCACCGACACCATCCGCAAAGAGTTCCGCACCCGCATGGTGATGAACAATGGCCTGAACCCAGCCTACAACGAAGAGCCTTTTGTTTTCAGAAAGGTAGGCAGCCATGCACTCACAGAAGCAAAACAGGGAGATAAACACAGCGATATGTAATTAACCTGAAATTTAATCAGAGTTACGTAATCTAATTACGCATCTCTTTTATCTGTGTAAAATGGCTTGGAGAGTGATCACACACAAAAGCCCTCTTGTGAGCTTTATTTACAACTCAGATGTTGTAAAATATCACACTACAGCATTTTTGGCAGCACATGTGAAAGACCTCTGCCAGCACAATGTTTCTGATGATACATACGTTATACTGTATGCTTCATGTTGTGTTCATTATCTAACAGCAGCACACATAAAATAGCCTGCTGCTGCCTCATCGTCCTCCTGCATTCCTGTAGAGTTCAAAAATATTACCAGTTTATGCAATATGCTGTACAGTAGGTCGACTTGCAAAGTAATCTTAATAATTAATATGTGATTTTCAGTAGTGTCCAAGGTTTTTATTTATTTATATATGTATATATATATATATATATTTTAGCCTGTGGTCTGATTTGAAATATATAGGCTTATTTAATAGTAAAAATCCACAACTTTTCAATCTGGTTATCTGAATTTTTTTTTTTTTTTTTTACTAATTCCTACCCACATCCTGCTGCATTAATATCCTAATCTTGTAATCTACTTAGGCAGAATCAGGAACTAATTATTATGCCTATACCACTAGGTGGTCTGTGTATACTTCTAGGATTAGCATGACGTGTGAAGAAAGGGTGGTTGAATATTTGCAGGATTTATTATTATGGTAACCAGTAGGTGAATCAATTTTTGGAACTGACCCAAACAGAGTTATAGCCAGTCAAAAGTCAAAAGCCCAGGTGCTTTCCTCTAACAACTCAGATGTATGAATGTATGAATGAATGAGACCTGCAGTTTAGTAACAAGAAGAGCTACACTTTTTAGTGTCAAAACCAGTCATGTTGATTTAAAATTTTTAATTTACGCTGGACTTTTGATGGGAAGTCTGGATTTAAATCTCATTCTCAACTGTTCAGTTGTTTAAAAAATGTGTTAAATGTAAATCACTCTGGTTAAGGAAGGGCATTTGCCGAATGTCATAAATGTTTCATTATTTAAACACAGGCCTAATGGATTCTTCATTAGACTGATCATTGGTGGACATAATCACATTAGTTGAGTCAGTTCTGGTGACCTGTTTCTAGTGAAATTTTATCAGGTCTTTCTAGGGTGTTGAAACATTTTTCTGCTGTCATCTTTGCAGCGTTTTATTTCTCTGTTTTGATCGTGTGACGGTCCAGAATCAAATGATTTTTTAATATGATTAAAAAACTTGTCTTGTCTAAATTAAACTTTCTGTTTCACTATAGCAATACCTATGCATGTATTCAAAAACATGATAAACCTTCTGAGAATAGCACACCTACTGTAGCTACCAAGGTTCAGGTACATTACATACTGTATAGCACTTGACAGTTTACAGATTTATCAGAAAAGTTGATCAGTTTCTGAGAAAAGCAAACACTTTAGCATGTTGTTGTGGTCAGTGATTGTATTTTAAGCTTTTTTATTGGTTGAAGAAATAGTGAGTGAAAATACTTGGAAATTTTGGCATCTGTGGTTTTTAGACAGACAGCCAAGGCAAGGTAAGAAAAAGTTCAATAAATAATTTAAAAAAATAGTCATTTGTGCAGTGTTATTTTCTATGTAATTTCTTAATTGCTTCTTGCATTGTGCTGCTTAATATTGCAGCATATAATATTTTACCAGTAAAATAAGATGTGCTTATCAGTTTGTATTTTCATATTGGTTTTTGGAAAGGTTTTTCTTGTTTGCCGAGAATGCATACACTGCCTGACTAGTGGAACTACAGCTGCTTCACCTGCAGAAACCAAAGATAAGGAACAAAGAAATGTGTCGAAAAAGCTAATAAGGTTCATGGACTTAATGCAAACCGCAAAGGAAATTAATCAATATGATGTTTCCTTTTATCATAAGAGGAGTAAATCCAGAATAGAGAATGTGAGGGCTGGAGAGGAAACAGAGCAGTGAAAAGCTGTGAAACAGCAGAAATACACCAGAGCAGGAAGCTGGATACAGAACAAGTAAAATGAATTATGTGCGGCATTAACCAATCGATATCATTTGGTGCTAATTCTAAATGCACGTTGTTTTGAGTAAACATTATAAACTTAGTATGGTGTCGGGGTCAGTGATTGTATTTTAAGCATTTTTATTGGTTAAAAATAGTGAGTGAGTGAACAAGGGACAGAGAGAAAGAAAGCAAGGCTATTATGCTGAGACCAGCAGAAAGGCAGAATCTCTCAACCATGACACCAAGACTTCAGCACAGGCCATAAATCACTGCTGCCGCAGTGCTGCACGCTCTCTCTCTCTCTCTCACTCTCTCTCTCTCTCTCTCTCTCTCTCTCTCTCTCTCTCTCTCTCTCTCTCACATACACACACACACACACACACACACACACACATTGACTGCACAAACACCTAGCACTACTTTTATTTTCAGAACACTGCAGGTTTTAACACACATACATTACACACACACACACACACACACACACACGCACACACACACACACATCATTACTGCCATTATTTCATACCACATACTTGTTTAGCCAAGGTTTAATACAGACACTGACACAGATGAGTGCTGAAAGCCTTGCAGTATTAGCACCTCATATACACCGATTAACTACAACACTAACACCACTGCCAGTTGAATTGAATAACATTGAATTCCAAATATAATTAGTATATAATGACAGGATCATGGGACTACAAGGCCTATTCATGCCTTATGTGGAGACCAAAGGCCAGATTTTTGGTCCAATCAAATGTCACTGTGTGTGTCAATGTGGCAAAAATGTCACTGCTGTGTCATCGTGTCACTGCCATGTGCAAGGCTTAACAGGCAAAGAGATAGAGGTTGTGGACCTGGCCGTCAAATTCCCCAGATCTCAATCCAATCAAGCATCCATGCAATGTGCCAAAAAAAAAGTTTGATCCATGAAGGCCCCACAACCCACGGCACACACGATCTTGCGGATTAATTCCCCGAGGGGTATCAGCTGCCCCAGTGGCTCAAGAGGAATCTACACAATATGTTTTGCATTTTAATGTTATGGCTAATTACTGTATACTTTAATAGCACACACAAATATTTATATTAATCTATAAATTGATACAAACATGCAACAGCCGATGTCAATTCAGCTACAAATAAAAACTGTAAATAAAAAAAAACTGCTGCTGCAATCAAACACTGCCATTGTTTGTGTAAAATTTTGAGGTGAAGCAATGATTTATACACTTCCTGGTCAATCCTGTGAGTTCTTCATGTATTCTTCATGTGTCGAAATGCTCTTACTTTCACTATTAAACATAGCTGTGATTTCTATTGTTCATTTTTTTTACTATGCATTTAAGTGATCTCCATTCATAATTTTTTCCTAAAAGAGAGATAGATAGATAGATAGATAGATAGATAGATAGATAGATAGATAGATAGATAGATAGATAGATAGATAGAGACAGATTGTTAGATAGATCTTAACCTGATTCCAATCATTTCAAATCTTATTAGTTGTTTTCTTTGTTTTATGCATATGCCAACAATTTGATCCTTTTAACTGTTACTGTTTTGGGTTCATTGCCAAAACCGTTTGCCTTGATGCATTTTGTGTGATCTCTGATAACAGGGCTGTCTCTGGCCGTCATTGTTGTTGCCATTGGCCATTGAACCATTGAAGAATGCCAGAAGAACTAGTATTTCAGTGGACCAAACAGAGGATAAAGACAGTAGCAGAGTTACAGAAGAAGAGAATGAGTTTAGCAATTAGCAAACTATGCCACAATAGAAACTACATTGCTAGAGATATACAGCAATGGGAGTCTTCATAGAATAAATTACTGCTCTATTTAATGTATGCTCACTGTTCTGTGAAAGACGAATTGATGTGAAAAAGTATGCCTTTATTTTTAAAAGTAAAAATTCAAAACAGTTTCTCGTCTGTTCAGCATTAATTGCACTAATTAAGAGTTGTAAAAAAGTCCTTATAAAAAAAGTTTAGATTGGAAATGTCTTATTTACAACAATAACCTATCGTTCTTTCAAAGCATTAATAGGGAAATGTCTTCCTACACCCATGTTAGTCACTTAACTAGGCCATTACCAGTTTTAATCGGACACTGCTGAAATACACAGATCAGAAAAAATTATCAGGGTCATGATAATTTTGATAATTAAGCATACGAATCTGAGTGACTTTGATAAGAGCCAAATATTTATGGCAGATCTTGTGGGGTGTTGCTGGTATGCAGTGGTTCGTACCTTCCAACAGGGGTCCAGCAGGGACCGGTGAACCAGCCAAAGATCACTCATGTGTGTCGGGACAGGTTATCCTGCCTGGTCCAATTCCACAGTAGTGCTACAGTAGCACCATAGCACAGTTTTTAGCACAAATGCTTGCTATAAAAGAAAGGACTCAGACCACACAGTTCTTTCCTGTTTTCTACATATGGGGCTGTGTACACACAGATTGACAGATTCGTCAGCATGCCCATGCGGACTCGTGTCCACCACTCAAAGTGATGGCAATGGGCAGATGAACATCAGGTCTTAACTATGAAGCAATGGAAGAAAGTGGGCTGGTCAGCACATATTCCTTTACATCATGTGCATAACTTACCTGCCAAAGAGATGGCACCAGGATGCACTATTGGAGGAAGGCAGGCCAGCAGAGGCAGTGTGATCCTCTGGACAATATTCTTGTGTTTTGACATTCATATGGATTTTACTCTGATACTACGTAAACACTGCTGCAGACCAAGTACATTCCTTCTTGCCAGAGGTATTCCCTGATGGCGTAGTTTCTTTCAGTAGGATAATGCACCCTGACCCACTGCAAAAAATGTTCAGAAATGGTGTAAGGAGTAAAGAGTTCAAGGAATTGACTTGGCCTTCATTTGTCCTAATGCTCTGGGAAATGTTTTGCTAGAAAACCTTTCACCTGGCATTCATATGGATGTTACTTTGACATGTAACGCCCAACTGAAACCTGTTGCAGACTAAGTACTGTACACCGCTTCATGGCAAGAATATTCCCTAACAGAGCTTTTGTATAGCGTTACCTCCGACTGTTACAAAGCGCTGAAACTGGAGACTAAAAATGCTAACTGTATCACACAGATATTAAAACAAATCTATAAATGTGGATCGTGTAATATTTTCCTTATTGTTTGTTTGTTTGTTTGTTTGTTTGTTTGTTTGTTTGTTTGTTTTTGAATTATCATCGGTTTTGTTGTCCTGCTATTCAGGGCCGATAACACCTACAGTATAACACTAAGACAAATGCATTTACAGTATTTTTTTGGACTCTGATAAATGCCCCAATGACACCTTTTACAATAATAAATCGCAGATATTAAAACAAATTGATTCCCTTTTCCTCTTCTCTTGGGTGATTGTTCTATATTTTTACCTCTGGCATTAATTTCTCACTATGTCCTCTTATCTTTCACCAAGTTGTACTGTTTAATTGTAGTGCTATAATTTCACTCTATGCATACTTGGCCTGCAGGCTGCTTAGAAAAAGGTAAACGCATTTGAGCAGTCAGTTTCAGATAAAGGGGTCATGATCCTGTAACAGGTCTAGGATATAGAAAGCTTCACTGGTAATGCTAATGATATATGTTATGAAACAAACCTTACTACAACAGAGTGAGTGTTACTGCTTTGTTAGCATGTAAGGGGCATTCAACTCTTATATCTAGACTTATGCACATACGTCCATAGTCATTTAGTTAAAACCCCATGATTTTAATACAATCTGTTTAATCCAGAAGACATATTGTACTGCATATTGTGATTAATGTCCTTACAAGTGTCACATCAGCACTCATTGACATGCTGTGAGGGTCTATGACAGATGTTTCTTAAAAAGAAATAACTTTCAGGCCTAATTGATTAGGTAGTCTGATTTAAATCCTTTTTAAATGCATTTCTGGTGCCTTTTATGCCTATTCATACATAATCATGATCACTTCAGCTGCATGAAATGATCACACATAAATAAGATGTCTTGCAGAGATTTTCCTTTAAGATATCCTGCATCCATCAGCCGAAGCTGAAATATGGCGTGGGCAGCTTCCATGTCGTAGTTTTATATAACCAGCCTTCCACCTGTTCCTATACTAAGGCTGATGTTTTTAAATTTCGTGGTACATATAAAATTTTCCCTTAGTACCATGCTGCTTTAATAATAATAATAATAATAATAATAATAATAATACCAATAATAATGCTGATGAATGTAAAATCTCCATGTCTCCATGTCATTGTGTTATGGGCTTTTTCTCTATATGTTCCCAGGTCATCCTGCCTGAACTGGCTGTGTTGAGAATTGCAGTGTATGATGATAATAATAAGCTGATTGGTCAGAGGATCCTGCCGCTGGATGGTCTGCAGGCTGGCTATAGACACATCTCTTTGAGAAATGAGGGTAACAATCCGCTCTCCCTACCCACCGTCTTCTGCAATATCGTCCTCAAAACCTACGTACCTGATGGCTTCGGGGGTAAGGAACTACACAAAATACACACACACACACACACACAGAGTTACATCTATATTGCTGCTATACGGCATCACAATGGTGATTCTGCTTACATGGACTTGTTTTCTATATTTGTTTTGGAGTTGATCTCGCTGCATGAGCCTCTGCCTTGGATGGGGTACATGTACATGATGGACGAGTAGGGTTTTCTTTTCTCAAATTACACATTGCATCAGATTAAATCCACTAGTAAGTGATGTAAATTCCTTAAAGTACATTTCAAATCTCCAGAAATGGAACCCAAATCTACATTTACGGGATTGTAATAGGCTGCATAGAGGCAAGATGTCCTGGTCTGCAGAGGCTGGATCTGTGGCACCAGGACAAAGCTGTATCACCAGCAAGCTAAATATGTGTTGTTAAGTACAGTTATAATTTATAACTCTACTAGTAGTACGCAGGGATGTTTAAGTCAAACTGGGACTTTTGATTGAACACATTTATGAGTATAAAACTACCTTTATTTCTCTATATAATACCCTGCTACGCTAGTGCACTTATCCAAGCATTCCATTAGTGCTTGGATACTACAGTATTAAGGTAGAAAGTTTTCTCAGTCATGATCACACTGGGCTGTCACACTGTCACCTTGCACCTCCAGGGTCCGGGTTCGATTCCCGTCTCTGTGTCCATGGAGTTTGCATGTTCTGTGCTTGGTGGGTTTTCTCCAGGTACTCCGGTTTCCTCCCACAGTCCAAAGACATGTAGGTTAAGTTAATTGGCATTCCCAAATTGTCCGTAGTGTGTGTATGTGTGTGTCCTGCGATGAATTGGCACCCTGTCCAGGCTGTACCCCGCCTTGTGCCCTATGTCTCCTGAGATAGGCTCCAGGCTCCCCATGACCCTGAATACAGGATTAAGCGGTATAGATCATGAGTGAGTGATCACACTGCCTCCTTCACATCTGAAATGCTGGCCCTCAGGAACTCTTTAAATGGCTCAAACATTTGAAAATGGCTTGGACTGAGGTCAGGACTGTATGGGGTATGTGGCTATAACTGGCAGCATCAGGTTGTACAATGTTTTGCGAAATCAGATCGCCTTTGGTAAAGATCACCGATGCCAAGGATGTTCTTTAAAACATTTGCACCATTCAAATGTTTTATTGTGGAAATCCTTATGACTTGACTTGTATGCAATCAAGAAGAATAAAGTGCACATACACACACACACACACACACACACACACACACACACACACACACACACACAAACACACACACGCATATCTGCAATAACTCCAAAGATATACTGTATGTCTTCGAATGTTGTAAAAATGTGCTGCTTTAAGGCTTAATTTTGGCCAGGTGTTGATCAACAGCTACGGAGTTTTAAAAAACTATTACTGTATTGCTATACCTATGGATGATATAAAATTGTACAATAAGGCCAGTTTAGGTACTTCCTTTCTGCATGAGTTCAGCAATGAAAGGACGAATATTCACTGGTCAGCACTCTGGCCCCACAACACCAGAGTTGAGGGTTTTGATTCCCACCTCAGGTCTGTTTGTGAAGTTTGCAAGTTCTCCCTGTGCTTGGTAGGTTTCCTCCAGCTAATTGGTGTTCCCAAATTGCCCATAATGTTTGTTCCTGTGTACCCTGTGATGGATTGGCACCCCGACCAGGGCGTGTCCCACCTCGCGCCCCCAGTCCCCTGGGATAGGCTCCAGGCCTCACATGACCCTGCACAAGCGAAATAAAGAATGACTGATTGTGTGACTGAATTCACTGTTAATTCTCTCGTTAACATTACCCAAGCATTAGTTTTAATCTCTTTTTTTAATATAATAGCAGATGTTTAACAGTTTGTGTTTCTTTCAGCATTATTTGTAGCTTATTCATATCCTGTGCACAGTATATGCTCACATTTTTCAGCACCCCATTTCTTACAAATTTCAGAAGTAGAGTCCTCGAGTTCTGCATTGAATACTCGAGTCGGCAAAACAACCCAAAAAATGACTCAGTCCACCTACACCTCCTCCCCCCACACACAAGTAGGCTGTAATACTTAACACAGCAGGCTGCACCAGGCAGAGTCATTGCTTTTGAAAATTCTGTTACTTTGTGCCTACATATGTCAGCTTTTGGAAATATGAAATGGTTTCTTATGTAACGCATCAGTATCTGTTAGGCTTTTACACCACTATGAGATTTTTAAATCTTACATTCTAGTCTCTGTCAGGTCCTGTTAATGGAAGAAAGCCACCAAACCTTCAACCAATCAGGACAAGGAAATACCTCATTAAAATTGCTTTTATAGGTGCTGGAAATTGCCTCTCAATCACATTGGCTGTTTATTGAGAAACCCTAGCTCAGGAGTCCTTGCTTACACAGTGCATATGTGGTTTAAGGATATGGTGTTTGAGTGCACACTCAAGGGAGAGTGGGTGTTTTTGCACCTTGTGGTAAAAATAACAGTTAGCCTCTTAATATAATACAATATAATATAATATAATATAATACCATTTAGATATTTTACCCCTACAACCACAGTCCACCTCTGGCATTTGTTTGAAGCACTACATGTCCTGACTGTACTCCGAGCACATCTCTGCCCTGAAGCCATGACCTAGATCTATCCAGATGATGTGTGTTTGGGAGACCATGTGCCAAGTGTCTCTGTAGACTCCCTCACCCTCTAGTGCCCTTCTGTTCTTAAAGCACCTTCTCAACGTGTGCCCTTTTAACAGGACAAATAGTTTAGGTGTTTTTGTTTAAATGTTTAGCTTGTTTATGCAAAGATCATTAGGGTGGATATGAATTCACATTGAGCTCTCGAATTGTCAGTTAATGTGTAGAAGGAAAAATGTGTGACTTGAGTGTGTTCTACAAAAAACATACTTTTTGGTTTGTTGTAATATGTGTGAAATTCATCAGAAATATATGCTACAGAATGGGTTTGCCTTCTTATACAGAGTGCAAGCACATTAGCATGTGCTGTAGATATGCTGGTATTATCTTGTATGGTAATGTGACCCATATGTTCATTCGTTTATTCATCTTCTACACCACGTATCCTGTACAGGGTTGAGGGGCGGCATGCAGCCTGTCCTATGAGACTTTGAAAACAAGTGGGTTACACTTTGGATAATGCGCCAATCCATCCAAGGGCGGGCACACACATACACTACATGCAATTTGGAAATTAATTAGCCTAACCTGCATGTCTTTGAACTGTGGGAGGAAACTTGAGTACCAGAAGGAAACCCACCAAGGACAGGGAGAACAAACTCCATGCACACAGACCCACAAACCCTCAACCCTGGAGGTGTGAGGCTAAAGTGTTAAACACTATGGCACCATGTGATCATATATCTGTTGCTTTGATTGTAACAGGCAGGGTTTTAATTGTAGTTTACAGGAACCAGGGGAAGGAATCCAACTCACTTCACCTCCAGCAGAGACAGGGACAGACCTAAGCATAGACTAGGCCAAAGGACCAAAGATAAGCGAAGAGCTGATACACGATGACAGTCCGGGACAAGTCTAGAGAATTTTATATATACAGAAATACTTACTGTGTACGTAGTACTTAGAATACTTAGAAAGCTGGGTAAGTAACAGAATGTAGCTATATAGAGTCCCCATCATTTACTGTACTTGCTAAGAAGATTCATACACCGAGACCTAGCAAGTGTGACTCAAGACTAAGCAGTTTGTAAGACGGGAGTTCCCCTTAATTAGACCCAGGCACAGGTGTGAGGTGGTGGTTCCGGCTCTGTTTCTCATTTTGTGAGCCTAAGTGAAAGTTTTTGTGGTAGTTCAAACTCATACTCCATGACTACAGTTTTTCTAAAGTGCAAAAGGTTGATGCCATACTCACTTTTACTTTAGTGGATAATTTTACCCTAGTTAGTGTAAATGTGTGCTTTCTAAGAACTGCTGCTGTGATCATGACGACTTTCGCTTGCTCGTCCCAAGAATCTTGTACTGCACATAATCAAACTGAACATACATTTAGTACGGATTGTTACAGTTTCCAGTTGCAACACTAGTGTGTTTTAGCAAACTTGGCCTTAAGTATTTTCTTTCCATTTTTTGATTATTTAGTTAATTACTGATTTTGCTGTCACATGTTCAGCTGTAGAGTGTACACTTTAGACTATACCACTTGTAAAATCATGGAATCAGCCTATTAATTTGCCTTTTAAAAAACCCAAAGAGAATATAAACTATTGTGCATAGTCCAGGCTTGGATTTTTCTCTTTGTTCTTTCAGCGAGCAGCAGATTTGCGAGTAGGTTGGCTCCTGGAGCTTCATGATCTCGCCTTTCCTTTGAGATATTTTAATAACATGCATGAATATGTGCTTTTGATTAGCATGTCCTGAATGCCAAGTGAGTCCTCCTGCTCTGCCGTATGTTATGAGAGGCTTGTTGTCCCTATGTTTTTTGTGTGCTCGTGCTTATTTTCTCTTTCAGCTGGAGCCTTTGTGCCGCTGGTCCAGCACTCAGTCTCTAATGAAGAGCACAATTTATTCATGAAGGTGCTGGCTGAGGACAAGAGGAGACAATAAACCATAATAAATATCACTGACATTAGAGCAGAGATCTGTTTTTGTTGATTTTTAGAAAATACAGTTTTTCAATTTGTTCTTTTCTGTTTTATCACCAGAGGTGTTGTAATTTCTTGTTTTTTAGCAAATTCTCTCAGAAAACGAACTCATGCTAATGACTGCAATTATTGTTTTTCCTGTGGTTCACTTCAGTGTGTTTTTTTTATTCCCAGCTATTGTGGATGCACTCTCAGACCCAAAGAAGTTCCTTTCCATAGCAGAAAAGAGAGCAGATCAGATGAGAGCTCTTGGCATTGAAACGGTATGCTCGTTGTACACACACACTTTGCTCTGCTGCGTTTGTCTGTTCTGTAAGGTTACAGAAGCTTCCAGAAGTCTGTAGTTCTAAATAATTTTGTCTTGGTGTAGAGTGACATTGCAGATGTGCCAAATGAAATGTCCAAGAATGATAAGAAGGGCAAAGTGAATCAGGTAAAGGCGAACGTGACGCCTCAGACCAGCTCAGATATGGGTCAGAACTACAGCAGCACTCAGAACAACAGCACTGAAACCAAGAAAGGTGAGGCTGAGCAGTACAGACATCTTACTCATCTAAATAAGAGCCACTCACCTGGCACAATTTCATGCAATTGTAGCACAAATATGCTTCTACTGTCATTTGGTGTCCAGACAAGGGCAATTGCTTGATCCAGAGATTAATTTATTTAATTAGAAATTGTATTACCAGTAAACTGTTGGAAAAAAAAACACTTCTTTGTAGTGGAGCACCAGTTATGCATGTCTTTTGTAATTTTTAATTATAATTTAAACAAAATCATCACATTGCGAGTCCAATGTAACAGTGTTTTTTATGTTTGAAATAAAGTTTTTCTATTCCTTTTGCATGACATGCTGTACATTTTGATGTATCATCACAGATTCTGCTTTGGTGAACCAGGTGACCATCGAAGATCTGAAACAGATGAAGGTGATATTATATTATATATTATGATATTATATTAAGGTGATACACAGTATGTATAATAATTATAATAATAGCAATAATAATAACAATAATAATATGATGATAATGATGTCGCCTTGCAACTGCAGGGTTCAGGTTCGATTCTCCCCACAGAGTTTGCATGTTCTACCTGTGCTTGGTGGGTTTCCTCCGGGTACTCCGGTTTTTCCTCCCACACTCCAAAAACATGGAGATTAGGCTAATTGGCGCTCCCAAATTGCCCGTAGTGTGTCAGTGTGTGTGTGAATGTTGATTGGAGGTCCTACCAGAGTTGTAAAAATCATTAAAAATACAGTGGTCGCCATTGGCCTCCACGGCCCCTAGTTTTACTACAGAGGTTCCTAGATGATGGTGATGATTGCATGAAGCCATACAATTCCAGTATGATGCTTATGCATATTTGGTGCTTGATGCTTTTATTTTCATCATAATAATAAGAGTAATGTTTTATTATTATTATTATTATTATTATTATTATTATTATTATTATTATTGTAACAGAACGAATTCTTTTTGCTCTCTGCTTCTCTTCTCAGACCTATGTTAAACTAATCAAGAAGCAGCAAAAAGAGCTAAGCACTTTGAAGAAAAGACATGCAAAGGTTAGTATGCTTTAAGTTTCTCTTGATGTACCGTTCAATAGGTGGGCTTCACAATACAATACTCCCCTTCATTTTAGTGAAAAGCTTGCATCCATGAATTGCACGTAGCCAAACAAGCAAGATTTTAATGTAGACATGTAGAAATGTTTACTGGTCCTGGTGCCTTTTGTAGTGTCTGTCAGAGGATAAAGCTTTGTTGAAGGTATATGACGAACCCATGTGTCTGTAATTAGTTAAAGGGTGGCATAGTCCATAGCACTGTGGCCTCAAACCTCCAGGGGTTTGATTCCTGCCTCTGGACTGTGTGCATGGAGTTTTCATATTCTCCACATCCTTGGTGGCTTTCCTCCGACACTCCAGGTTCTTCCCACAGCCCAAAGACATGTAGAGCAGCTTGTATATTCCAGTGATGCTCTGCTTCTCACTCAAATAGACTCTTATAAGTGAGACTTTAAAATCGCTTGAGGCTGTGATCTTATATAAGAATTTGTCTCAATATATTTTATAAGATTCCTGACTGAACTTCTATTTTCAGGACCATAATGCCATGCAGAAAACTCATTGTACACAAGTGGACAAGATGGTGGCTCAGCACGACAAAGAGAAATTCACACTGGAGAAGCTGCTAGAGAAAGCAATCAAAAAGAGGGGGTAATTAAACTTGCTAAATGAAAATGCTTAATAGGGAAAATGCCATATGTGTATATATATATATATATATATTTATTTCTCTCATTTTTCTACACTGCAGAGAAAGCAATTGTTCGGAGTTAAAGAAAGAGATTGCAGTAAAAGTGGAGACCCTCACGTCAGACCATAAAACAAAGGTATTTCACCAGAATTGTGTATTTATAGGCTGTAAAGATTTAAATGTGAACTGATTTAAGATGCCCAATAACAGTTAATTTCGTAGTATCACATAACCTTGAATTGACATGGACTTAACTGGAATTATTTGTAATTAATCTGCGCTAAGGAGTTCATAATATCGGGCTGCCAGTAGACATCACATAATTAGCTGAATTCACATTTGTGAAGTTATTGTCAGAGCCCCAGAGTGTGTTAGAGAAAACTCTGAAACAAATAACATCATGAAGACCAGGAACAAAGCTCTAAACAAAGGACTAGAAAAGTATTGATTATTGTTTTGGGCCTACAAATATCCCAAATGTTAACATGCTACAGAGCACCTTTAAATCCATAATTAAAGCATGGACAGATTAAGCCGAAACTGAGTCTAAAGGAGGCCAACCACCAAAAGGCACTCACTATGTTCATGCAAGTAGGGCACTTGTCAGATAAATTCAAGGGGTGTGGTGGGGGGCAATTCTGTGGCAGGTCTGGGTGTGCAATACATATTCACGACACCATATACACAGTTGTGACTATTAAGCTACTTATATAAAATAATGAAATCTCACTTTAGGGAGTGTGTCCCACAGTAAAATTAAAATGGTTCACTTGATATCTTATCCAATTACATATACAAATCAATGTCAAGGATTAGGGCTCATATGTGACTGATTGAATTGGCTTCCCAGACAGTCATGTTTCTGTGCATTTTATCTTCTTCTATATTTAAACCAAACACCCATTGCATTTTTACATAATTTGTATTGGATTTATGGATGTCGGTATTCATTTTTGTTCCAACTCACCCTATTAGGCTGACTTGCTTAATACATGCAAAGCCTAATGTCATTAATATTTCATGCAAATTCAAATAAATGTTGCAACTGGGTCAGATTTCAATGAAATTTATAAGAATTATAGAACTATAATAAAAAATGTGCGAACATAGACACGGGACCAACCTCAAACTTCAGTAATGCCAATTTCTATGAATTGCAAACAAGAAACAAACAAACAACAACAAAAAAACCTAACGTTTTGAGTTCAATAATTTGATACTTTTTAAATAACCTTAGACGATACATTATAGAAGAGTTATGAGAGGATTATTATGAATTTATGTCAGGATGCATCCTGCATCTTCTGAACCAAAAGCAAAGAATATAACCAGCCTGGCGTTCTGCAGGTGAAGGATGTCGTCGCCCAGCAGACGAAAGAGTGGTCTGAGATGATCGACTCTCACAGCACGGAGGAACAGGAAATGAAGGATGCACATGTGACGCAACAGTGTGAGCATCTGAAGAAACTACTGTCCACTTTCCAGGAGCAACAAACACTGCAGCTCAAACTTATCCAAGAACGGTGAGTGTGTGAATGTTTGTGCGTGTTGGTGTTCATGCCAGTAGAATACATCTTGCAGTTTTGCAAATGGCAGTGAATTCTTTTGTGATACTGAGGGCACACTGTATCTCCTGTCAACTCCAAGAGATGGATGACAAATTAAAGAGTAAACAGCATTAAGTGACTCTGAACCATCAGAACAGATTTGGCACCCGCTAACATTTATTGTGTACATCACTGGAACTGTACTGGAGGAATGAACATCATTCAGCTGCAACATGTTTTCTTTTTTCTTTTTTTTTTTAATGAGAAAGCTGTCCAATAAAACACCCAAAATTTCACACAGGCATTAAGGAGGATTGCAATTTTGGTGACTTTGAAGGCCATTAGATTTATGTCATTTACAAATAAAGCACACTCTTTTGAAGTCACTTAAATCTTTAACGCTGCCATTGATTGAGGCCAACTGAGGCGCCACAGCGTTTCTCTACATGCCACATACCGTGCTATGATGGTATTTGCCTGCCTTCAGGATGTTTCTTCACTCATGTATTCAGTTCTCTCCTTTGATTTGTCACCCACCGAAGCCTTTTTTTTTTAGGTTTTACATATTCCACTATACTTGCGTTTATTATCAAACACAATTTATAAATTTACAATATATTATTAAGGAGAGTATGTGTTAAGCATTGAATTGAGTCTATTTTTCTTCCTTTACACAGACAGAGCAAGGAAATGAAAGCTAATCAGGCCAAGTCGTCTATGGAGAACAGTAAAGCCATCAGCCAGGACAAGAGCATTAAAAACAAGGCTGAGAGGGAAAGGTAAGTGCAAGTTGCATTTAATGGTTGTATTTATTCATGTAATGAGTTCTGTGTTGTCTGATACGGTATGTGTTTATTTACAGGAGAGTGCGTGAATTAAACAGCAGTAACACAAAAAAGTTCCTTGAGGAACGAAAGCGGGTTGGTTGTCTTTTTGTGCCATGATTATAAAAACAAACAGTATATAAACAGTATATAGGAGCTAAATGATAACTAGTAGTAATCACATGTGAAGTACAAATATATTATAAAAGAAATACACTGATCAGCCACAACTTTAACACCACCATTATCATTAAAACCTGTGCTGTCTGGTAATGGGATGTTAGCGCTGGAGCCTTTGGGTGGTGGATCCTTTGGGTTATGGCCTCCGTGGGTCGCACTTGTTTGTCTGGCACGTCCCACGGATGCTGATTGGATTGAGATCCAGGTAAATTGGAGGCTGGTTCAGCAACTTTGAACTCTTTGCCTACTTAAAACTACATTAGACAGGCTGTGGTACACTAGGTGTTCCAATACTTTTCTATTGTGAGTAGCGATGACTTTTTTCAGCGGATTTGTGCTGCAATGGCTTTTATGTGTGATCAGGCCGGCAGGCTGCATTTTCGTTCCCACAGCTGTAGATGAGCCTTGGGTTCCTGTGATCCTGTCATCAGTTGACTTGCATATAATTAATATTCAGTGTTATTGAATTCACCTAGAGATGGTGTTATTAATGTTATGGCTGATCAGGTTAAATTAAAATGAAAAAGAAAATGTAAAGGGGAAAGTGTTTATAAACTAAATATTATACATATTTGAGACATCTAGTGTATTGTGTTTTAAACAAATTGTCTTTGACCCCACAGTTGGCTATGAAGCACTCAAAAGAAATGGAGCAGTTGCAGAAATCACAGCGTGAGCAGCTAGAGAAACTGGAGAAATTCAATGAGCAGGTATGTGCCATGGAGTTTATTTTAATGGTAGAGTGAGACCACATACAGTAAAGTAGATCAATTTAAATGCTCAAGTTCTTTGGAATAAAAATCAACATCTTCATCATTTCATTTGCTTTGGTTTCTGTTTATGTTCCATTACACACTTTTATATTCCATCCATTTACATACAAATTACCTTTGTTTTCACGCAGCTTTTGAAATCACATCATGCAAACTCTCAGAGTCAAGGTAGGCTTACACATTCCTCCATTCTCCTAAAATCAACATGTGCTTCTCTGTTATTCAAACCAAACTCACACTCTCACTTTCCAAATCTGTTATATAATATCAAAACGGGGGTGTTTATTTACTTGGCGGGGGTGATTGTAATGAAAAGAGTAGAAGTGCTTCTGTTACAGCACATCAGACATTTCCATCCTAGTGCTAAAGAAAACATTTCGGTATTTTATAAGACTGCATCAGCCTAAATGCCTGATCATAAGGGCCATTAGTCACTGAGATCTGCTGCTTTAAGATGATTCCTGGGTTTCACTTTACCCTGATAGCTAACTGAATCTACATACTGGATATCTGTAATCTAGTTCATACATAATTCAAAGACTGATGGGCCCTGATAAGAGTTGGGTCCTTATTAGTAAACTGTGTCTTGTGATTTAATCATGACTTTGATCAAATATACTGTACAGAGTAATGAAATAATTACATTTTCGGAGGCAGACCATAAATAAAATGCCCGTTTGCCTTCTAACTTTCAATATGTTACTATTTACTCATTTCACTCCTTGTGACAAAATTTCACACCCATCACCTCCACTCAACTCCATCTCTGCTTAAAAACAGTCTCCTTTGTTGTAGCGCAGTAACACTTCGTGGCACTGTTGGTTAGGTGTGGCTTGCACTCACCAGTCTTTGGTTGCTGGCAAAAAATGTTCCTGTTCATATGGAAGAAATAAAATGTGATGGAACGTTCTATTATAACGAGAAAAAAAAAAACTAAAATTTGAGTAGGGGTGTGCTGACTGAAGTGGATTTTTTTTTTTTATCATGGCGCATTCCAATTATGTATCATTTCTCGTATAACATTTACAAAAGAGGTTAGTTCATATTAACACTTGCAGTACTTATAACTGTTATAAACCAAAATACAGCTTGTTGTTAATGAAAAAGTCCTTAATCAGAAAATTTTATGGCTTTACCACTCATTTTAATTGATCCCAGATTAAAAAGCTAAATGAATGCTTCCTATGTGGTAATTTATTACCATATTTTCTTAAGTCTCTGTATAAATTGTTACCATGGAAATTATGAAATACTTAGATTGCAGAAATTCCCGAGTGTTAATTGAAATTAACCCAGTAGTGTTTGCATGAGTCCAATTGTACTCAAAAAAACTCTGAAAGTGTGTATAACCATTCAGCTGTGTATAATTGGTATTATTATCCGAACACCGGACAGTACAGATGTGAACAGGTAAATGCATTGCTATCTGATAATTACTCACATATGATGAAGCTAATGCATCCTGATACAAGACAACACTTAGTTAGAACCACTTAGTTATCTGTTTCATGGGCTTAACAAGAATATTTGTTAGAAATAAAAATGCTTAGTCTATACAGCTGCTCATTTTATAATCCAAGACACTATTCCACCAGAATAGTCGGTGTGAATTAGACATGAGAGCTTCAAAGTGAAGAGGTTAAAGTTATTCAGCACCCTGACACAGGCTAAGCAGAAGCCTTAGTACTACAGTTAGGGGAAATAAGCGTTTAGACTATTTTGTTATTTCACACACTTAAATGCATATATGCACTTATATAATTTCATTTGATTTAGCTTGTGGTTCACGGGTTGCACTGATGGTGTTGGTGACTCGCCTGCCAGGTGATATCCCATGTCTACATAAAAACAAGAGGAAGAGCATATAGAAAAAAAAAACCCTGCCAAATCAGCATCTAATAGGGGAAACCAATATGAAAAAAAAAAAACATAATTATTTAATGGGATGCAAGTCACAAGAGTTTTGAGTTACATTAGCCATATTTTTCAAGTTGTATGTCTTCCCATCAGGTTTAGTTTCTGACTTATCATGAATCCTAATATGTCCTGGTACATTACTCCATTCGTGTTTCCTTGAATGACATGTAATGCTCCAATACTGTTTGCAGAGAAGCAGCCTTATGTCATAATGCTGCTACTCCACTGTTCTTGGGATCAAGCTGAATTATTGCCAAAGAGTCTTCCTGTCATTCTTTTCAAATAACTTCAGACTTATCCCTTATGTTCTTAAGCATTATTCAGGAATGTTGCACGTTGTGAAATTTGGTATGTTATGTCTGTCCAGGGATGCTTAATTCAGGGATGTTTAAAAAAAGTTTTTGCTGTGGCTCTTTGTCTTCTTTTCAGTTGCTATGTTTAATTAGTGTTGTGCCTAAGAACTTTTGAATCTTACTTTTGTGAAATCTTCAAAACCTATTGCAAAATCTTTTTTTCCTCTTTTTAGTTGTTTGTCTACATAGTTTTATACCTGAATTCTTTTCTCCCTATCACATTTTTAAGCATAATTTTGCTTTTTTTTTTTTTTTTTACAAATACATAATGTTTGTCTTAATACCTACAAGTACAGAGTCAAAAAACATTGTGTTTGGAAATTTGAAGTGACATTTATGCAAAACCAAAGAAAATGTGCCTGAATAATTGTTTCCCATAACTGAATGGATGGCCTTCAGTTTCTTAAAAAATAATTTTTTTTAAAAGCTTCCGGATAAAGTATTTCCTGCTGTATTTACTATACTTCTGCTTGATTTAATACAATTCTATGATATGATGTTACCATTTTATAGAGATTTTGTATGCGCATGTGATCCTTTCAGGCCAAGGACATGCAGCAGATGGTGAAGCTGGAGGCGGAGATGGACCGCAGACCAGCAACAGTGGTTTAACTGCTCCAGCCATCAACTGAATGAAAAAGAAAGACTCCTTCTCTACATCACCTTCTTCAACTCCCTAGTTCTGTAATTTCCATAAACTTTGAACACAACTTATTTTAACTCCTCATAGTCCTGGACCACTCCAAGCCTTTTGTTGGCCCTTTGTGGATCTGTAGGAACTCCATTTAGCATGGAACATAAAATATGGCTCCACTAATAAAATTTCCCCCCGTTGCTCCATGTTGTTTGGCTCCTTGACCTCTGTCTGTAGTCCATCCTTGCTGCTGAGGTGCTCTTTCTGCTAGTTCTTCTGCGGGACCTAGGCCGGTGCTGGACACACACACAGAGCACACAATTTTTATTTGATTTATTTTATTATTGCTTTTTTTTTGCCATTGCCAATGCTCACAGTATGAATCAGAGCCCATTTCTGTCATGGTGGCTCAAGACGGACAAGACTCAAAGTGTTCTTTATAAGCCTTTTAATTTATGTCTCAGTGGTCCTAGATCATGGTAGCAACACCAGGCATATAAAGGCATAGCTGAAAAGATTTTAGTTGTGTTCTTTGTCAGCACAAATTTGTGAAAACAAGTTGAGAAAAATATTTTGAGCACTTTATCTGTGATAGGCTGTCAAAGAATTTTGTAGCAGTGCACTCGGTTATACCTGTGCTAAGAATAAACAGTCAAATGTCCAAACACTGTATTGAACATTAAAATGTCTGATGTAAATGAAACCAAACAAAGCAGATGACATAGTAGTTCTTATACTTTTTTTTTTCTTATGAAATGCATTGCTTCATTTTTAAGATTTTATTCTATTTAATTCATTCATTATCAGGTAAAGATTGAATGTTTTAGCAATTTTTAGCAATGTTTGGTCTGAAATACCACTTTGATTTGTTTTATGTTTGCTGATTTTTTTTTCCACTGTACTGTATCTGTTACACTGTTTGTTTGTTCGCACATTTACATGTAATGAGAGTTATGGTGTTGACATTCCATAATGGACACAAATATCCATGTGATCCGAATATTAAGTGACAAAAAGTTTTCCATCCACTACAGAAAATTCTTTAAAAATCATCAATTTGCTCCCACTGAAATTGGAACCTGCAAACTCTCAAAGAGTGCACTAAAATGAAGTACTTGGGCTGTATCTTTTTAGTTCCGTCATAGGACTTGGATCCTCTTGTGTAAAAAAAAAAAAAAAGAAAAGAGGCATCGCTTGTCCTGAGTTCTGAAGCAAGCAACACATCAGAGTTCACTTACCAAAACATAAGAATGTTTGCCTTCAGCAATAGTATAGTCCACTGCAATGAAATACAATACCACCATGTTTTGCTCTTAATATACAATTTCCTGGTAAAATCAGATAGTAAAGAAAGTATATTGTATTTAGTGGAATGTATGAATGTAGTCCATTTAACTGGAGGATTTAACAGAATGCTTATTATACAAGGGCTCGGGCGTAGTATGTACATGATTGTTATGGGAATGTGACCTACAACCACTAAGATAGTTTCCTTTTTTTCTATCTTTAAAATCAAATCTGGTACCTATATTGTGCTTTCATTACATATCTATTACGGAATAATAAGCAAAGTGCTTTGAAACTTAAATCCATTGCTTAAAAATGTGCCACTTGGTGTCTGTTAGGATGTTTAAAATTATTTTACAAATGGAAAATGCCAAAATAAGGGGTTATTTATATACAGATAAATATATATAAATATATAAATACACATATTACTAAATATAGTGTGTAGGTAAAGAATATATTTGATGTTAGAGGCTTTTTGCACTAGTTGGCTGTTCTGCAATTTTCATGTAGATTTTTTTTCTATACAGTTTGCAGAAAGAAAAGACAAATTATTTTGCAGAAAAGAAAATGTTGCTTTGAAATTCATCTGTTTGTACTGTTTTTTTTAATTATTATTATTATTGGTTTTGTTTAGCTATCTGCAGCTAGTCAATGGACCATTATGTGGGTGTTTTTGTATTTATATTGTATTTGTCAAACTTCTAGCAATGGGAACTACTAAAAACACTGTTGTTATCCTGATACTTTAATACTGTTTTATAGTATGTGTACCAATAAACTATACAGGTGTTAAATGAAATTCAGTTTGTCACTGAACTTACTCAGTAGAGGCTGTCAGAACTGGTTAAAACGAATTTTATGGTGTGAAATTTTATGTTTTGTTTTGCTTCATTAAGGATTTAAATGCATTCTGCGGTATGAATGAGATGAATATGTTAAATCCGCCATTTATTTTTATTCGACACTACTTTCCAGGTTTCCATGGCTTTCCAGTGTCTTACAGTTCATAAGCACATTCAGAGACCAAATGTATTCAGGTTCTCTCTGAAGCCCTTTGCTAATTACCGCATTAATGCGCGCGTTTCGAAACTACAAAGTCCGCAGATGGTGTCGGGGTCGCCGTGGCAACGGCACAGCGCCGCGGGTATAAATGGGGCGTATAGAACCCGCAATCTGCAGGTGAGAACTTTTCTTTTCCCTGACCTGCTGCTCGCTCCAGGCTCCTCCATCCAAAATACAGCGCCATGCTGAAGCTCTCCGAGAAGTCGGACTCCAAAACCGACACGAAAATCCTGCTGGATGCCATCTCGAAGGACAAAATTCACCTGGCCAGGTTCATCCTGGACGCTCTGGACGGTAAGATCGTGGACGCGAAGAGCGACGGAGAGCCCACGCCGCTCATTTCGTCCGTGTTTTTGCCGGAGTCGCGCGCTAGGGCCAAATTCATGAGCCTGCTGCTACAGAGAGGCGCGAACGTGAACCAGCGGGACGAGTGTGGGCGCACAGCGCTTAGTTACGCTTGCGAGAAAGGCTACCTGGACGCCGTGAAGATGCTGGTGAAGAACAACGCAGATCCGGAGGTGGTGGACGCATGGGGAAACACCGCGCTCATGTACGCCGCTGTCGCGGGCCATTCTCTGGTCGTGGAGTTCCTGGTGAGGGCTTTCAAACGTCTGGGGCTCCAAATCGACCGCCAAAACAAAGTAGGTAACTCAGCAGTGGAGGTGGCGAAGTACCTGGGCCACACCGAGTGTTTATCCGCGCTAATGTACAGCTCCAAAAAAGCGCACGATCAGGATGTTTTAGAGGAACGATTCGCACTGTTACGAGCCAACGAGGGCGAGGACACAAACATGGAAAAGGAAAAGCCAACTGAAGTTTCGGACACAAACCAGAGGAAAAACTCAAGCCGGAGGAAGTACCCTAATTTATGGAGCAGAATGATGTCCATGGACTCCATCGAGGAGTTGGAGAGAGAAAGTGAACCTGGGAAGGATAGATGGCCCCCTTCTCCACAGAGCTGTACTTTCTCAGGTGTGCTTACTCCGAAACCGCCTCAGCGATCCCGCGTTTCGCAGACTTCAAAGCAAGCAGCGGAAAGCTGCCTGAACAGCCACCTCCCAGCATTATCCAGAGGGGTTCCAGAGCCCCACAGCCCCGCTTCACCCAGGACGCACCATGTCCGCGCGCACACAACCGGTGCTCTTTCCGGTCCGCTTGGTATTTTGCTCACGCCTATTAGGAAAGCCAACAGATCGGAATCGGACAACGAGGACATCATTGCGATGAAGTTTAATGACAGCTATTACCGGAAGCGGTGCAGTTTGCCCACCAGCGCCCTCGGACCAACACCGTCTGAGCGGACACTGCTGAAACCTGCGCGCAAAAGCAAACCCTCTCCTAAAGGCATGACTTCGCCTCCGCATATCGAGACTGCAGACTTTTCTGCCACTGCGTTTTCCGCCCTGGGCAACAGGTTGTTGAGGCGCTTCACTTTGCCCGAGTTAAAAAAGCCCGGAAAAGAAGCGAGAGAAGGCGACGGAGCGCGCGGTGGAGACTGTGAAACGGCGGCATGTGGCATGCAGAGGTCCGAGACCTTCCCCTTGAGCATTCACCACCCTCAAGTAGGAAGCAAGCCGAGTGTAGATAGCATCAGCGCAGTGAAGTGCGAGTTTGACTTTCAGCTTAAAGCCAACTTTTGACCGCGCTGCTGCGTTTGCACATGGGGTCACGTGACGCGACAGAGAACGAATCATTTTCTGTAACCGAGAATCTGCGTTGAGGTCACGACGACGTGAACATGGATTTTTTTTTTTTTTTTAAGGTTTTTCATTTAAGAAGGAGTTCTAGAAATTGCTCCCAATAGCAGTTTTTTTTGTTCTGTAGGCCTAGCGGAGACGCATTGAGACTGGATTAGAAAAAAAAAACACACATATTCTATAACCTCGAGGTGTTTTATTCCATTCAATAATGTATGACTTGTCAGATTATTAGTTCATTAATAAAATGTGATCATGAGCATCATGTTCGTAACGCTTTATTGCACATGTTCTAGCAGTTGAACACTTTTGCGTCCTACTCAGATTGCTCATTATTCCTTCGCGCTGCAGTCAAACGTGAAATTAGACGAGCCTTTCAGTTTATTCTCGGTTTGATCCCAGTAGAAATTCAGGAAGCTTACTGGGATGCATATGTGTGTATGGACCGTATGGACACTTTGTCAGCTTTGTCCTCGCACAGCTGAGTTCCCATATTTTACAACCCTGCGCGCGCGCACACACATACATTCTCTCACACACACACACACACACTCACAAGCGCAGGACAGCAGCTGCAGTGTTGCCTCCTAGATGGAGCGAGGAGGGAGGGAAGAGTAAAGGAAGAGGTGCAGTGATTTCCTCCTCCAGCTCCCAGCAGCTGAGAACCCAGATATGGAAATAACAGCATTGCGGGAGTAGTGGTGCGTCCTCACCTGGCCAACTTACCGGAACTTCCACCCCTGATCAAATATTCTCTTTGGGTATATGTGTGTAGTGTAGTCTATATTTGTATCACCTCGTTTTCCCTCTCGTTTTCTTTGGTAGTACGGTGCATTTAGAGTAACCCTCATTAAGTGAGTTGGTGCGCGCAGTGACCGGATGCTACCTCACTCAGGAGTCACCCGGATTTTGCTGCATCCGCAATGATCTGAGGGTTACTCCAGAAAGTCGTGCAGCGTGTCCGTGGTGCATTTTCACCCCAATCTTCAGTTTAGTCGGGCTCGGAGACTGCACCTGCGTGAGCATGAAGCGACTGAGGTTCAGCACCGTGGACAGCGCCGGGGTTTTCCTCTGTCTCCTCTGTAAGTAGCGCCTCAACTACAGTACGTCTGCGTCTCGAATAGTACACTTTCCGAGAACCATGTGTATGTTCGTGTGTGTGTGTATGTGCGTGCGGGTACGAGATGTACTACAAACATGCTGTGAATGGTGCAATTGTGTGCTTTGCCGTAAACTACCGTAATGACGTTGCGTAAACTTAAGGTACGAAATACATACCACAGTGATTAGTAGTGTTTTTCTACTCAATGTAGTGTTCTTCATTGTGGTGAAAATCTAGTAGTAGTGATTTTATCACGCCTAATTGATATTTATTCTTAAGATTAACATCAGCACATGCGATTTATTTAATACGTTATACGGTTTAATATACACTTTTGTAAGTAGCCCGCGTTCCGTTAGAGCACTCTGTTCAGTGTTAGAAGAGGTACAAGTACAGTTTCTCCATGAAGTCAATATAAATATGTTCTCAGAGGCACAGCTGTGGTTCTTATGGTCCAAGGTGCCTTAATGATGTTCCTTATGCAGTTACATCTCTCCAACTAAAGGTGCGCCTGGTGGCTTTACTACATTGATGATCGTTTGTAGCTCCAGTTTCCAGATCGTAGTTTAGTGCTTATTGTCGGAGTGAATTGTATGATTTGGAAAGAAAAGGAAAACGAATGTCTGCAGAATGTCTTAATGACTTAGTGTGTGGTTGAAAGCTCAGTAACATGAACATGCTGAACTGCAGGCGCGCTGTCGGGGCTCTCGGTTGTGGCAGAGCAGGAAGTGGAGAATCTGTCCGGTCTGTCTGCAAACCCGGACAAAGACATTTTCGTGGTGCGTGAAAACGCGACAACTTGTTTGATGGCTGAGTTCGCGGTGAAATTCGTGATCCCCTACGACGTCCTCGCCCTTAACGGAATAGACGTAAGATTTATTTTTTTTCTTTCCCACGTATATAACACACTTTCTCTCTCATTTTAATAAATGCTTTTAATAACAATTTGCTGGTGTTTGTGTGATCTGGATGTTTGATGATGGTGTGACTAATCCGCAGCTGATCACGGAGCAGGCGAATCTCGCTCTCCCCCGCGGTGCGCAGATCGCAGGCACGTGCGGAAGCAGCGAGGCAGAGCTGCAGGTCTCCTGGAGCAATCACGCCTACACGTTGCGCCTGCACTTCAGCAAGGTGCGCACTTTCAGTAATATTACGGACACTCACTCAGGGAGCGTCGATTAGTATAAAGTCAATAAGGATATGTCCCCTGAGAGTTGCGCCCACGTTGTTGTTTAATTCAGTGATTTACATTGTTATGATCTAATGCATGAAGGTTTGGCATTCATGGGATGATCATTTGTCTGATTGTTAAAACGATGATTTTTATTTTTAAGTAAAAAAAAAAAAACTTGTCTACCCAAAGGTACACAGCATATTAATTCCCCAGATTTATATTCATCCGCTTAAGCTCAGATGTTCTCTGAAAGAGTTAAATGAACACTGGATATGTTACTGTGCATGGTTAAGTGTAGACGCATCAAAGTACAATGTGCGTCTGTGTGTGTATGTGTGTTTAGGAGAAACGCACCGTGAGAAAAGATGGGAAAACAAAAGAGAGTGAAGTGTGGAAGATAAGCAAGGTTCAGCTGGTTTATGACACATCCGAGACAACGCACTTCATCAATGCGTACAACCGTGAGAACACTTTTCCCTATTGTGTCTGTGTTTATGTGTTTATGTAGTGTCATAATATAGTGTCAGTTTAATAATAATAATAATAATAATAATAATAATAATAATACATACATACATACATACAATTATAATATATATATATATATATATATATTATTGTTATTATTATTATTATTATTATTATTATTATTATTATTATTATTTTCCTACCCTCCCTTGATCCACAAATCTTTTGTGCGCATCATGCGACAACTTTGCTGTGAGCTCTCTCCAATAAGCGCTTTGGTCAGGTAATGCATGTTAAATTTAGCATAGCTCAGTAGATCTGAGTGTTATAAGCATTTACGGTGTTTTCGTTTCCCCCAAATGACCCACTCATTCAAGATGGGGATGTTCTCACTGCACTGCACTGCGCAAATGCTCTGCAACTGTGCGTGATGTGTCGTTAATTCTCGACCATTTTTTTTCTCACATGGAGCATCACGCCCTTCTTTATGATGTTTCAGTGTTTTCCACAAAGTCAGCATTTTTCCCTATTTATATTGTTTTTTTCCCATCATTTTTTTAAAATGTAAAGTTACAGTGTAAAATACAATGTAAGGTACAGTGTAAAAATAACTGATCTCAAGTCCTGACTGAGTTGATGTTTAACCTCCTTTTTTTTAACTTTTCGTTTAATTATCATATAATTCTTTTAATAGTAAAAAAGGATATTTGAAGATTGTCTCTGGTACAGTTCTTCTCTGGCTCTTTGAAAATCAGAATTATCTCTGGGAATGCTTAAATATGAGTATACACCAATCCAAAATAAAAAATAAATAAATAAATAAATAAACAAATAGTACTCATAATGATGCCTACTAATTTAATGCATGCCTTTGGTCCTAAAAGTCTGGGTGTCAGGTTACTTCTTGCATGTCTGTGGATTCTTATATAGTAATTAGTACGGCAACACTGGGGTAATTACTTTTATTCAAATTACTGGTGTATGGATGTAAAGTAAAAATTCATTTTGATAAACACCCATATTTTAAGTCATACAGTATATGATGTCTTTTTAGAAACCAAAGGTTCAAATTAGGTCAGGATTGCATTCTGTATCACTGCTATGGTTACAGATCTTTTTCCCATGAAATATGCATCTTACAAATCAATGCTACAAAAATAATACTTGTTTGTGTGTGTCTACATGTGCAGCGGGGAAGCACACTGCCAGCACACATCATCTCTCAGCCCTGGTTACGCCAGCAGGCCGCTCATACACTTGCACAGCTCAGCAGACCCTCACCCTCATCTCCAGTGACCACCAGAAAGGTGTCACAGTCTACATGTCTGATATCCAGATCCAACCTTTTGACATCAAAAGTGACTTTGTGTTCAGTGAACGTAAGGAACACACACACACACACACACACACACACACACACACACACACACACACACACACACACACACACACACACACACACACACACACACATATATGATTTCTTAATTATGCTTGTGAAAAATGTTATGTTAAAAATGTTAAAAATGCACATAAAATATTCTTACTGTGTTTTTGAAGAATATTTTGAATGATTATAACAGTTGTTCAGGGTGATCATTTATTACTTTTAGAACTGTTTCTCACTCATTATGTCAAGTAAATATTTTTTTTTTAAAGAAAGTAGTAAGAGAGAATTAATATAATATAATATAATATAATATAATATAATATAATATAATATAATATAATATAATATAATATAATATAATATAATATAATTTTATACTGTTCCTTAAGTCATGATTGGCTTTTACTTCACACCAGCAGTTATTACTCTAGGAGTCATTATTGTACAGTCATTACTGTATTACTATACTGTATATGTAAACGGCAGTCAGACAACAACACATGTTTGGACTGAGAGAGGAAACCGGAGCATTTAGAGGAAACCCACAGAGCAGGAATACAATACAATACAATACAATATATCATTTTTCAAATGTAAAATATAGTTAATTTTCCACTCAAATGCAAAATAAATGCAAGTAGTGTGATGAGTGTACAGTATGTTACAGTATATGAGTGTATGATATATAATGAGTGTATGTTATATTTCTCTCAACAGGTTGTCATGTACGTTAATAAACTGTACATTATATCACAAACCTATTTTTCAACACTGGTCCCATATGTAGCTTATCTCTTAACTTAGAGAAAAAAAAGCTGCCAGATGGGCATTCTAGTTTCTAGCTCTGATGTGTCTGGACTAGCAGTTGAACAAAATTTCTGAAAACGTCAGCATGCCCAGTGTCTATTGGGAAACTAGGGAGTTATGGTAGAAAACCTCCCCCCTTCACCTTGCAGTGTAATAGCGGGAGGAGATTAGCCGTGTGTGAAGAGCAGGACTGTAGCGTGAGGTCATTGGAAATTTATCGCCATTCCCATCTTCTCCAGTTAATGAGGCCGTCAGCTATGTCCCCTTAACACTCATGTGATTTACAAGGCTAGTAAAGAGGGGGGAAAAAGCCTGGTGCAGAAAGCCACTTTGTGCTGATCATGCACAGTGTGGCAGTGAACACTGTGCTGTGTATGGCAGAGCTAGCTGATGTCTTCTCTCCTGGTATTTCTGTGTGTGTGAGAAAGTAACACATCTTGCACAGGCGCATTATCCATTCGGAGGTCAATGAGCCGTTTCAGATTAGGCCCCTAATTGCTTACAGGATGACTTGTGCAGTGCGGTAATCCTCGGTATGCTCCAGCAGAGCTGTTGTAAAGGTAATCCTCTTACTGCAGAGATCACAGAAGGGTCTGACTGAGGGGAATATTCTGGACTTCAGCTTCAATGGCAAGAGAGGTGGTATTTGAAAATAATTTCCCGCGCTCCACTGGAGGGTGAAGATGTGACTAATGGGTTAGGAGTAAATATTGGACATCAGAATGATACAGCAGGAGCAAGGACTAGAGTGAGCAGAAAGTTTTTTTTATTTTTATTTTTTAATAATTTTACCATGGAGTGTCTAAATTCTCCAATCTCTTATCAATCCTTAAAAGGAATAAAAAATATATTTAAAAAAGATGTATAAAACAAAGCAAAATTAAACAATTTACATTAATTTTAAATGGTTTTCATAGTAAATATATTAAATGTATTAAATAAATGCAGTAAATTATTACGAATATTAAAAATATAAGATGAAATCTATGAAATAACTATGCACAGGGTGTGCTTAATAATTTCTGATTTTAATCCTGAATTTTTAAAAGCCAATACATCTAATTCTCCTCTTTTTGTCTTTAATATTATTTCAGAATTTACAGGTAAAATAAGATTTTACATAACAATTTTAGGAATTAATAATTTAGCTTTTCTCTAATAAAGTCTGTAAAATCCAATCAGGTTATACATTTATATGTATACATTCATATTTATATATAGATAGCTAAGGGTTAATAAAAACTATATTCCAAGAGCATGCAGTTTTTTTTTTGTTTTTTTTTGAGAGCATTATTAATCTGCTGAAATATCATACCTTAAAGGCACAATATGTTTAAAGACTATTACAGTCCAAGAAATGCTTGTGTCCCTTAAAGCAGTAGAGATGAAGTGCTTTACTAATGTACTTATTCATTCATAGTGCCATTATGAGCGGTATCATTTTCTCTTGCTGCAGCGTATCAGTGCATCACAGACCAGCGTGAGCGGCTGGAGGAGACTCTGCCCCTGGTGCTGGGACTCATCCTGGGCCTCATCATCGTCATCACTATCACTATCTACCACTTCCACCTCAAACTGACGGCTCATCAACCCCAGCTGCCTCGCGACCGCTCCCTCTACAAGCACATGTAGAGACTCTCTATGCACCATGACCAAGGCCTGCTACTGGGGGAACAGAGCAACATCTGCAAACATTTTGCTCAACGCTTCTGGGGAAACTTGATGAGTTTTCCATCGTTAATGTCCGCTGCCTAATAGTCTGATCCCTCGCATTTGAGAATTCTTTTTTTTCTTTCATTTCTGATTTCGCTGATAATGATGTTGATGATAACGTCATCTAAAAAAAGATATACTTGACACATTGTTCAAATATTTCATGTTGTGCTAGATCACTCATTGTGAATAGTGTATTAAACTGAAGGAATTTCCGTTCTATAAAAGTGACAAGCAAATACAGGAGAAAGGTATTTTAAGGTTATATGAATTATGGGATATATGAATTATGGTGTGACGAGGTGAATCATGCAAAATGTGTGTGCAAAATTCTGTTTAAGAATAAATAATTTTGTGTGTGTGTGTCCACTCCTCATGTTTTGATTTCGTGACGCTGGAGTTACACACCCTTAATTTTACTACTTTTAGGAATTTTCCATAATTAAAAAAAAAAGGTATCAGGAACAGGAGCTAAACAAGTGAAACAATGAATATTTCATCAAACAAAATATCTAAAGTGACAGGGTTAAATACTGTATAACAAAGTGACACACAAAAGTACTGTGGAATAAAAGGCGGGACCGCTGCTTGATTTTGAAGGCTAGCAGAAATAGAATATTGATCTGAGTCTCTGGTTTCCAGCTTGTATTGAAAATGTCATATGAAGAAAGTTAATGAAAATAGATGAATGATTACACTTCACTATGGCCTCATGATCTAAAGCTCTATCATTCATCTTAATGACACCACATGCATTAAAAGCTTCCTTTACCCACTTTTTAAAAACAGAAATCACATCTGTTCTGCAATGTGTACTGTAAATAAAATAATCACTATTTATAATTCATTTCTTTCAGTAGTTTTATATGTTAACTGATATAAGACAAATAAGTGACAACATTTAGGGTTAGTGTATGTCTCCTTTAATTAATCATAAAGACTGTCCTGTGTTTCCTTCATCCCAGGACTTCTATTCACAACATGTACATACTGAATGTCCTGGTACATGAAGGCGTAAAACAAATTGACGGAAGACTTTAAGCACAGTATGCTGATGAGGCTCTGAGCTGCAGTAAATCATTTGAATGGTGGAAAGATTTTAAAGAAGGTCTTTATGTCCATGGATTATGCCGCCAACTGCCCACTGAAAAAATCGACAGATAAACGTGTTGCTAACTTCCAGAAGAGACGTATCTCTGTCTGTGAGAACTGTAAACACAACCATTCACAAACCACACATTACAGGAACTCGGCTGGGAGTTATTGGCACAACCGCTCTGCACTCCTGTCCTCACGCCAAACCATTTTCGCACATTTGGGGCATTAAAGAAATCTTAGGGAGGCCAGTGTTTCTTATGTGGAGCAGGCAGTTTGATCATGGCTCTGGTGTACTGAGAGAACTTTCTACCTTGATGGTATCCAAGCACTAGTGAAAGCCTGGGATAAGTGCATTGGTGTAGCAGCGGAAAGAGAAATAAAGGTAGTTTTTCGTCTGATAATTGTATATTGCTATTCTCTACAATCAAAAGTCCCAGTTTGACATGAACACCCCTTGTATTTGATTCCAATCTTAAAATTGTATACAGTCATGATTTCTAATCCCACTAGAAGAGGATGGCTTCCTTATATTGATTCAGGGCACTTGCCTTTGCACCCTTATCTCATAGCTCTTGCTCGTGAAGAATCCACATCTGGATTTCTATAAAGATGCTTTGCGACTATTGTTGAAAAACCGTATGAATGAAACTGAATTAAATTCACATTTGGTGGCACGGTGGCTTGTGGTTAGCACTGTCGCCTTGCACCTCCAGGTTCCGGGTTCGATTCCTGCCTCGGGGTCTGTGTGCATGGAGTACGCATGTTCTCCTCCCACAATCCAAAGACAGACGGATTAGGCTAAGTGGCGTTCCCAAGTTGCCCGTAGTGTGTGAATAAGCATGTGATGGATTGGCACCGTGTCCAGGGTGTTCCCCCGCCTTGTCTCCTGAAATAGGCTCTAGGCCCCCTGCAACCCTGTATACAGGATAAAGCGGTATAGATGATGAGTGAGAGAGTGAGTGAATTCACATTCTCGAAAGCTCATTTAAAAATTATTTTATGACCATTTAAAGCACCATTTAAAGTATGTCTCATGACATACTGACATGCTAGACCTGATTTAAGCACGTCATTTAAATATTGCTTTAAAGAATGCTGCAGATATTTGATTTCCACTTTTTTTTTATTGAAACCATTTTTACTGATGACACACATGCAAGATCACTGTACAAAGCGACACAACAGTTAGATATACTCATTCAAGTCTGTCCATTCATCAGGTTTTGCCAGAAGCAGACACACTGTTTATATTTACAGATCACAGTGAGTAATGGGAATAGAAACAGGATTGCAGGCTGAGTCACAGACGCAAAGTGCCACTTACAGGAAAGATCCGTAACGAAATCTAAATGTCAAGCATGTAAGTATTGCTAAGGTTTTAAGTGACTACTTCTTGGATGAGCATAAATTCTTAAAGGTAGTAGTATCGTGTGAGTGAAAAAGAAAGATCTTAATAATGCGTTATAAAGAAGTGCAGGAACAATGATGAAGTAACTGTGGTGATTATTGCTTGTCTGATACAGGCTGCTTGCATGATATAGCCAACATCGCTCTTTATATGTATTCAAAATGAGAACAGAAAGCAAAAAGGCCACACTACTTGAAAGTAAAACTTCAGTTCAAAAATAAATAATACTTTAAAACCGCATACAAAATTCTGGCAATACCTCTCTCCACACACACACACACACACACACACGCACACACGCACACTGGAAGTTCTGTCTATAAATGTAGGGTAAATAAATATAGTCAGGTTTCTTTGACAGCTAAGGGTGTGTTTAGTGAGGATATCTACAGTTTTAGTCAAAAAATGGATTATAAACAGTAGGAAAGATCTTTTGCAGAAACTCTTTAATTCTATTCAATACTGCTCATATCACAATGGTTACATCACCACAAAATACTGAAGATTATCAAAACTGTACAGAGAAATCTTACAAGTCCTCTAAAATACACTTTCATTGTTAGTGTGATGAGACGTGAAAAAGGAGATGCTCGTCCCTCAGTAGTGTAACAGCCTTATGTCCTTTACAGACATTCAAATCTGATTCGTGGACCCTCTTATCTCCTGGAAAAAAAAAAACATTATTAGTGCTTTTGCATTCAGGACCAGAGGCTGTTGCCTTGCCTGTCTCTCATCAGTCGCTCAGCTTATCAGGGTCACTGCTGCTTCCCATTGCCTGGACTCAAGACTGCAGCTACTACAGTACAACTCTCAACAGGGAGGCAGGACACATACTGTAGCACACACATCACTCCCACAGACTGGTCACTAGCTGTCTAATAAAGACTCAGACTCAGACATCCACCACTGAAATCAGCAGCACTACTAATGGCCACAAAGTTCACTTTAGTGGGGTGCTCATTCATTTATATTATATTAATAGATAGCTTTCTTGTTCATGTTATCTAAACTATGTACGGTTACAAGTGTCAGTGTGGTTTTTCCACAGGTTACATATGTCTGGTTAAGTAGTGGTGTACTGCATGTGTTGGTCAGCGATGGCGGTAGTGCCTCATCAGGGGAACGATGCACGAGGGAGGGCCTGAGAGCTTGAGGAATGGATGCTGCAGAAGCTCCTGTGCTGTCGCCCGCTGTGAAGGTTCCCTCACCAACATCAGGTCCAAGAAGGATCTGAGCACAGATGATACCTGAAGAAGCATGAGAAACAGGGATGGGACAAGCCGATACGATATTATCACGATATCTAGGTGCCGATTCTATTTGCATTGCAGTAGGACAGTGTTCTGTGCGGTAAAGTGTGTGAAGTGAAATTACACTAACCATTTATTTAGACATGGGTGCGTATAGCACACACACCAGTAAATAAATCTCCAAACATATGAAGGATCATAGAGAAACTGCAACATGTTACTACCTCAAATGCGAACATATATAGATTAAAAAAGAATTATAATAAAGAAAGACAACACACATGAGAATCGCGACTGAATCGTTTTTCAACCACTTCAAGTGAAAAAAGTCACAGAAAGGTGAATATTACTGGCATACTTGGGTCAATATAATATGTGGCAAATACAATTTCAAAAAGCTGTTCATATAAATACATTTAAATCAAAACATTTCTCCTAATCATCTATTTAGACATGGGTGTATATTGTACACACACCAGTAAAAAAAATCTCCAAACATATGAAGGAAAATTATGTATTTGAAAATGCCACATTACACATCAATAATAAAAATTAATATATATATTTTTTTCATTATAAAAATAAATAAAAAATGTAATCATTATACATGACAAAAACATATTTAATACAAAACATTTTTAATACAGTATGTTTAGGAAAATACAATAACAGCTGAAAATACATCAAAATGCTTTAGTCTCATTTAAAACGGCAGGATATAAGAATACACAGTAACATGAGTGCCATATCATGAGAATTCTCTTACTGTACTTACTGTAGCTGGAGGGCAAGTTAAATGCTAACAAATGACTTTACATTTTATGCATTAAGACGCAAGAGTAGAATTTCAGCATACAAATTTCTGTACACAGAAATCAGTCACAACTTCAAAATCCATCATCTTTCCTGATTTTCATTTCTTTCTGCATTGTAAGACAAAATTGCTGAAGGCATCCAAAATATGCGATAATCTCCTTTGAGCAGTTGATATTGAGATGTGTCCACTACTTGTGTTCTGTGAAGCCTTCATAATCTGATACATAACCTCTGTATTCGGAGGCTGGTAACTCTAAATGAACTTTGAAGTTTTGGTCTTGTTTTCCTGGGATGGTCTTCATGAGAGACAGTTTCATCATGATGCTTCATGGGTTTTGCAAATGCACTTGATTGCAAGAACCATTCCAGAACAGCTGAGCTTCATATCTTAAAATAACAACTGTTATTTTTGTGTTACTAGAATGTAGAAAATGAATCCAAACTTGTGTCCAGACTATAATTGAATAGACTCCTCTTGGAACATACAATAGCACTGGCTGGAGTTCAACCTTCCCAATTACTACTGTATATTGTCCTCTAAACTCCAGTCCAACCATTAAATAAATTATTACATTTATACCATTTCATAGAAACACTTGAAAACTGAGTGCATTTATTTTCTGCATTCTGTCAAATAATCCAAATCAGTGATTCCCACCACCACTTTAATTTCTTCTCTCCAGCTTTTAGTCTGCATGTTTTATTAGAACACCTGTAGTACATTCTTTCCAAGTGCTCTATTCAGCATTAAGGCTATGCGCTCACCTTGTGCGTTTCTTTTAGCCGAGGTGGAAGGTTGTCTCGGATCCTCCTCATGGCCTGCAGCGGAGGCTCGTTGAAATAGGGTGGTTCCCCATCCACCATCTCAATTACCATGATCCCTAGAGACCAAATATCAACCTAGAACAGCAGAACAAATATGAGTTTAAAGACTTTTTTGTTTGTTTCAGACATGTGTTGTCATTATAAACTAGTATTCGATGTACTGTATGGCTGTTATTGTTTTCTGTAGGATTAATGTTAAACAAAAATGTATCACAGATGTACAGTATGAGAAACACACCGCGAAATGTAATTACCTCAGTGCCGTATGGCAGCCGGGAGATGACCTCAGGTGCCATCCAGTATGGTGTGCCAACCAAGGACTTTCGCTTAGGCACATCTTTTGAAACTTGAGCACAAAAGCCAAAGTCGGAGAGCTTTATCTAAAAAGTGGGAAGGAGATGAAACAGCTTCAACTATAATACATGATGCATATTTATCATATTATGGATATAATTGAATACAAGTAGAAATAGTGTGTGTGTGTGTGTGTGTGTGTGTGTGTGTGTGTGTGTGTGTGTGTGTGTGTGTGTTTTATAAAGCTTGAAAGAAAAGTTTATACAAGATGTGACAAAATGGTCACAGCGAGTGTGGGAGGGTTTTACTTTCAAACCTTCATTTTTTTATACGTGTTAAGAGTGTAAGAATAACGCTCAGAGTCTTGGAGAAAGACAGAATTCACTTTATATTGAAATATTGTTTTGTCTAAAGAGCGGTCAATCCTCATAACCCACGCAGTCTATATATCTCTGCTGGATTCTCCACAAATTAATCATCTAAATCATTAAAAAATATTTCCATACACTGTATATTCAATTCAATATATAAAAGAACATTCATCTTTTTTTTTTCCCTCAAAATGTTTGCTTTCTCCATTGTTATTAAAAGACAATCTTGTTATTAATAGGAAAATTATTCATGCATTAAAATGAACTGCAGCTTAAAGATTCGGAAGTAGAGAGAAATAAAATTATATAAAATTATTAAAGTCATTAAAATGAAATATTATTAGGTGGATACTGCTGTCAACAATTTCTCAGACTCTCAGTTTGGAAAAGACAATGATGTTTCCAGGAGCTTCCACAATGAAATATGTGAAGAAATGAACAGAATAAACTAATGTTCTATTACCATTTTTTATCTGTAGTTTTTCCCCCCAAGAAACAACCACGCCCACTGTCACACATCCAGTGTAAATGCAAATACAAACATATCTACACATATTTTTATCAGTCCTACAGATACTTTATAAACTCATACATTCTCATAACGTCATACAGATACTTTATAATTAAATGCAAACATAAAACGCTCAAATTTATGAAGGAATGTTTAGAGAGTGCATCCTTATAATAAGGTCAGGTATAGGACAGAATTCACAGCTAATTAGCACATAAATCACTGATTAATGTATGTCCTTTCACCTAATTAGGAGATTCAATTACTCATAATTATATTAGTTGCTAATTAGTCTAGACTACTTTTCCTGTTTCTCTAAACAGAAATTTGTAAAGACACTGAAAAGACAGAAAACAAACCCTTCTAGCTTTTACTTAGTCTTCCATAAATGATACATACAGTACAATCTCACTGCCCCGTATCAGCTTGTACAGTATGTACTCTTATTTGACAATGGGGGTTTCTCAAACCATTTAACATTACACTCCTATAGAACACTTATAGACCCTCTACAAAAAACAGGTGGGGTGCTCCCTCTGTGGGAACCTTAAAGGTTCTATATCGAATCCTATAACAAAGTATGTTGTTTGAGATTTATATCATCCATCCATCCATCCATCCATCTTGAACCTTCTGTAGTCCAACTAGGGTCTGTCGAGGCCAAGGGTGACCACTGTATTTATTCCCATTTGTACGACCGTAGCAGGACCACTGGTCAACACTCACGTGCACATTCACATACTACGGTTAATTTCGAAACACCAATTAGTCTAATCTGAATGTTTCTGGTCTGTGGAAGGAAACCAGCGAACCCGGAGGAAACCCACCAAGCACAGGGAGAACATGCAAACTCCATGTAATATGAATGAGAACATGCAAACACAGACTCAACATGGGAATCGAACCCATGACCTGGAGGTGCAAGGCGACAGTGCTAACCATTAAAGCACTGTGCTGCCAATTACATCATCATTATCTGACAAAAACCAATAAGTAATAGTAGACCTAATAGTGACAGACAGCAAGCCACACACCATCTTAGACTATCAAAATAAAACCAAATAAAGATAAAAATGAAAAATTAAATTAAATTAAATAATAATTTATTAATTATATTATTGTTTTATTATTTCATATGTTTTTTTTGTTTTTTTTTTACTTTTGTTTCTTATTAACAGTCAGATTTTTTTGAATTGTACAGAAATTTGGTCAACTGTTTTGTTTTTAAATGTGCTTTATAAATAAAGTAGTAGTAGTAGTATGGTACAGTATTGTCAGGTCAGTGCTGACATCGAGGTACAGTACAATCTGAGAGGTGCTGCTAAAAGCATAAACTCACCCTGCCATCACTAGTGAGGAGGATGGAGTCGCTCTTAATGTCTCTGTGGATGACCCCCTGCGTGTGGAGATATGAGAGGGCTTTCAATACCGACAAACACACCGTGGCAATCTGCTCTTCATTCATCCTGTCAGGAAGATAAGCACCATGAGTTTCCATATAATGAGTTTCCATATAATACACCACTTTCACAGGGGGCAAAAACAACCTGATAAGACTTAAAGAAATATGGCATATACCACTTTATTGGGTACACACACACACACACACACACACACACACACACACACACACACACACACACACACACACACAATGATCAGCCATAACATTATGACCACCCGTCTAATATTGAGCTGGTCCCCTCTTTTGCCACCAAAACCTTTTCCTTAGTTTGTGCTACAGTAGCTCTTCTATTGGCCATACTCTACTCCCCATGTGTATCACCCATGACACTGGGTCCAGTTTTCCTTTCTTGAATCACTATTTGTATGTCCTGACCACCGCAGCCTGGGAACATCCCACAAGAGTTGCAGTTTTGGAGTTGCTCTGACCCAGTTGTCTAGCCATTACAAACTGAACTGAGTCAGAGTAACTACAAAAAACTACTAGTGGGATGTTCCTGGTCTGCCTTGGTAAGGATCTACCAAAAGTAACCCAAGAAAGGAAAACTGGTGAACTGGCGACAGGGTCAAGGGTGGCCAAGGCTCACGGATGCACATGGGGAGCGAAGGCTGGCCCGTGTAATCTGATCCAGTAGCTGCGCTAGTGTCGATCAAATTGAGGAGAAGGTTAGTGCTGGTCGTGATGAAAAGGTGTCAGAACACACCGATCATTACTGTTATGGTGGAAAAAGTGGGTCCTACTTAATACTATTCAGGTGGTCATAATGTTATGGCTGGTCAGTATATATGTGAACAACACAAGGCATATAATACATACAAGACAATAACATGCATCATTATATAATCATAACTACGTGTCAAAACGAATACAAAATGACAATGACAACTGACAAATGAAATACTTTAAAAATACAATACTACTATTAATATTAATAATAAAATAGTGGTACCAACAGGATCGCAATAAAATCAAATCAGCACCTAGATGGCATGATAATATTGTAACTCCTGGTCACAGGTCATTTCCATCCCTACTATCTACTGCTGGAGGAACGTCTTTGGTGGTCTGAAAACAATCATAGACAAGCAAGCCCCAATTCTGTGTCCATGAGATTTCAAACTGCAGATTTGCCCACTAGCTAGCATCAAGATTAGTAGCCAGAACTGAACTTCGTCCCCAGCATCCGGCTTATGCACTAGTGTTCAGTTTAGTAGCCAGAATCCAGCTTAATCGCCAGGATTCATCACAGTACCTAGAATATGTTTACTGCTTAGCATTCAGCTGAGTAACTACAGTAGCGCTCAGCGTACTCACTGGTGAAAATAATAAAGCTCACTACCAGATTTGGAAATCTTTAAAAACAGATATTTTCTTTCCCAGCCCAGGTATTACTAAGCTTAACCCATGATGGGTTAACAAACAGAAGCTTGTGCTAAGAATTGTTATGCTACAGAGGATGTCAACACACACACACACACACACACACACACACACACACACACACACACACACACACACATATGCAGGAAACACTGTGTTTATCAAACCTTATCATTAACACATGTACAGCAGCAAAATAATATCACAAGGACAATAGCAGTCCTGTTCAGGCAGCAGTTGCTCAGACGCAGAGCACGTCTGATTGAGCAGCACATCGGCTGTAAGAGCCTGAACATGAGGGCCAGCTGTCGGGGCGGCTCCCTCATTCACTTCTCCTCCCTGCCCACAGCCTTCACTCTGCACTCGAGGGGAACCCTTTGTTGTACCATTTGTTTGTCGACGCCCCCACACTTTGAAGAAACCCGCCCCTCCCCCTTCTAAGATGAGGGGTCTGATGATCTATAGACGCAATGTGTGTATGTGTGTGTGTGTCTATAATTAAATTTCCTGCATAGACTGTGGCCATGCGGGTATATCTGTAGGCGAATGGACATGTATTGTTAGAGACAAAACTTAATCATTAGTGTATAAGAAACAAAACTAGCTCCTACAGAAGATTAAAATGTACCAAATTCTCAGTTCTCTGGTTCAAACACACACACACAAACACACACACACACACACACACACACACACACACACACACACACACACACACACACACATTTTAATGTTTCTCCCACCTGTGCAAAATCTACTGCCGTCACGAGTTTCATTTCAGCCGGGGTTTAATTGGTATCTGGGTGCTGTTTGAACATCCTACACAGTCACGCAGTTTGGCAATGCGCACTCTATCTTGGCAGCGCCAGCAAACCGAGCAGAAAAAAAAAAGAAAAAAAAACAGCTGGAATGAACAGCGCACCTCTAAATAGGAAGAAAAACGCAGAGTGCTTCCCTGTGGTCACAGCCATCAGATGTAAAATGCACTTCCATTTCCATTTAAATGCCACTTTTTTCCCTATAAACCTATAATGTAATGTAATAGCACCGTGAACCCTGAATGGAACCACCATGAGCGTAAAAAGCTCACTCCAGAACCAATGCACATGGACCACGGAACTGTCAAGGCGGAAAGACCTGATGGGTTTCATGCTACTCACTGTAATAAAGACTCTTTCTGTTTATGCACTTTGTTAACACAGCCTCTCTCACGCAGTGCGAAAAAAAAGTACATATTAGCATTACACTCACAGAGACAACAGGCTTTTCTCCCCACAGCTTTCCATTACCAAGTCAAACAGCACATGATGCATCGAAACAAAGAGACTTTAAAGTGAAAGCAGCTGAGCTCACACCTCCTCTATGACTAATGAAGAGTCTGCGAGTGATCTCAGGACTTCACGCCGACGAGGGCGCCCACCCTTCTGAAAGCATGCAATTTAGATCCCAATACCGTGCCACGCGAGGCTGACGTACGCTGCCAATGACTGTAATTATGAATACACTCCAAGTGGGCGTAAACACGCAGGCTGTTTAAAACCCAAACTCAGCAAAAGCGGACTTCGGAAAGATTCAGTTTCCGTGTAAAAAATGTGCAACTTAATCATACCAAAATGTTCCATATCAAAAAGTTCCATAATCTAAAGTGCTACACTCAGGATTATTCTCAACAATGGGCAAGTTAGCACAGCCAAGCCACCGAACAGCATGTTTGCACTGAACCCTAAAAACATGGAAATATTATTTTACCTGCTGCACCTTTGTCTCATCCAGCATTACTTAAGCACTTAAGCACTTCCCATTTGAACTTAAATATTATAATGATCCCTTGTCACATGACTAAACACAGGTTTTCTGAAACGTATTACAAACTTCAAGTTTTCTTATAATAATGGGGCAGATTTCTCATTTATCAATCACAATGGGCGTTCAAGTCAAACTTAGATTTTTGTATTGCGCAGCACAACAGAACACAGTTACGAGAGTTAAAAACTCCCTTTATTTCTCTATATAATCACTATTGCACTTATCACAGCATCTCACTAGTGCTTGGACACAATCAAGGTAGAACGTTTTCTCAGCACGCCTGCTTCATGTCTGAAATGCTGGCCTCACAGAAATTCCATTAATGGCCCAAACATGTGGCAATGACTTGGAGTGACGCTAAGACTATACACGGATGGGGCAAGAACTCCTAGAGGACGAGTTCCTGTAATGTGCAAGTGGTGTTTGTGAATGCTTATGTATACAGTTCCCGAAGATACAGTATATGTGTCTTTTCTACAAGTTAAATTGGCAGTTATCTGTTGACTTTCAAGAATCAGGCATTCCACTCACTGTGCGTTTACAGCAGCAACTCTCGTTCCTAGACTCTGCGCCACCTTCATTCACGGACGTATAAATGTTTGCACCATTCAAAAGTTTTACATGTTCCTAAGAGACTCATCACCTTCATCCACGAGAAAGTTCATCACAAGTCCCAGTTTGACTTGAACACCCCTCAAAAATTAATATTTGAATCAGTGTTTAAATATTCAGCAATTAAAAGTATAGAGTATATATTCATTGTGGTTAAAAACTTGAATGCATGTTTAAACTGAAAAAGTTAAATGTGAAAGCAATCAACTGGGACAAGATCTAGTATAATTCCCCATGTGTAAACATATGCATTCCTGGTGAAAATGCGATGATACCTTTGAAATTATTAGCACAATGATGTGTGAAAAGGAGGAAAACCCTGAAATAAATAAAAATAATAGCAGAACAATGTCAGGAAATTGGTGCAAGTCAAAAAAAAAAGCAAGCACTGTTGGTCAAAGGTGCTGAAGGTGAAATGATATGACGGATGAATCCTCTCTGAGCAGAATGCGGTGCTTAGAAAAGAAAAACTACTTGAAGTATTTAAACTGAAAACTGCACAAGACACAATGATTGTGATGTATGATGGGACTTTCCTAGCAAGTATGAATGCATACTCAGTTAAAAACTGTTTGATGGCATACAACCAATTCGTTTTATGAAACTCATTTCTATTGGTAGACCATGGGGTAACTGTTGTCCATCATTACCTTGTGTGTGTGACAATATCTGTTAAAGCCCCGCCTTCCAGAAACTCCATCACCACCCAGAGCTCATCTCCAACCAGGTAGCTGTTATACATGTCCACCACGTTTTCATGGTGGTAGTCCCGCATAATCACCACCTGCAGCAGAAACACACACATGTTCATTTACGTGCGCAGTCAGTGTTTGCTAAAAGCAGACATGGTTTTGTCTCTCGATCTAATCATGATCTGCAGTATAATCTTGCACAATTTCATTGATTATTCTACTATCTGCACTACAATAAGCAACAGTGGAGAAAAAAGTGTCTTCCTGTAATACCAATAAGCAAAAAAAAAAAAAAACGATTTAACTTGCAATCGTATATAAAAGGGAAGTGTAATTTGATGAGGAAAAAATAAAAAGAGGGTTAAAAATTAAAGATGCAACACCTCGTTACAGAATTTAGTGGCACTTACTACAGTAGGAAGAGCATATTTCTGAATCTTCACTAGAATCTCAGAAGTTATAAAGGTAGAACAGGTAAATAGTGCTGTGCAAAAGTCTTGAGTCACTCTTAATTCCTTCATGTTAAATGATGTAGATTAAATGTCAAATTTTGTTTTAAAAACAGCTTGCAAAAAAAAAAAAAACCTAAAGATACAATAAAAAAAATTGCTTGTTCATGTAACAACCTCAGCAGCAACCTCATTTCCCCTCTTGTCTGTTCCAACCACTCAGCCTTCAGCATCACCCGTATACTAAAGCCTGGCCTGATCATCTTCATCGCTTTCTCACTGACTCATGCCTTAAAGTAAGTTAGATGTTTTTTTTATATGTGAATGATTCATAGATCACTATGTGGCTTAACAAACAAAAAACATTCCTCTGAATCTGGTCAGCTACAAGGAACTGGAGTAAAAATGACGGACAAAAACCTGATAAAAATGAGAGCCTGGGGAACGATTCGGAAGTCCGGCTCTTTGGAAGCAGAATATCGAGAAACGAGGGGCGGCTCAAGACTTGTGCACAGTACTCTATATGACTGAGCAACCTTAATAAATAATAATAATATTATATTAATATAATTAATATCAATATTATTATCATTTTATTTTAATTCAATAATCTAAATAAAATAATAAAAAAAAAAATCCAGTTTTGAATTGCCATTTGTCTCTGGATATCAACTTTTAAAGTTACTCTATTAATCTTATTCACAAGCATAACCAGCAGCTTCCTGGCAATCGAGCCTGTCTAGTTTCCGAGATGATCAATAATCTACGAATTAGCAATGCTGCGCTCCCTCACCTCATTAAAGAGCAGCTCGCGCCGCTGCTGTTTTCTCAGGTCCATCTTTTTGACGGCCACCTGCTTGCCGCTGTGCTTCTCCGTGGCGATGCACACTATGCCTGTGGAGCCCTCGCCAATCTTTAGGAAGTTGTCCAAGTACTCACGTGGGTCGCCCGGGTTCACGACAAGCTGGAGCGCAGCGCGGAACTGCTCATGAGAGACACGTGAGGGTGGTGGAGGCTCGCAGGCTGAGCCCCAGTATCCAGGGGGAATGTAGGGTGAGGTGGGTCGGGAGTGAGCCCCCTGAGGGGTGTATGTAGGACTGGGCTGAGATGGAGGGTGGTGGTATGGCGACGGCTTGTAGTGGAAAGGTGGTGGGTACTGAAAGCTCGGTGGATAGCCCATCTTGGCATGGCTCTGAGGTAGTTTAAAGGGGCCACGTGGGTAAGTCTCAGCTCCGGGCACCTGCGGGCTCCCGTCCCGTGACATCCTGTCATACTCGCCCTGTTCACAGAGGCACATAAAAAAAAAAAGTACGTTTATAGCAAAATGAGAATATCCTTGACAGATCATGTATAAAATATATCACAAGAATGATGCTTTGTAAATATAAAAATATATAATTTATCGAGCAGCGAAAGCATTTATGGAAAAATACACCATCTGAGTCAAGCAATATCTCAAGCAACAGTAACCAGAATAAGTAAAAGCAACTTCAAAACACACAAGTATTTCTGTCTTGTCCGCTACATATATGCATCTGGAATTTAAATTATTAGACATTAATAATAATTGTTTTCTGTAATGTTCATATGTATTCAATAATTATTCCAATAAACGATATATCAAAACATCAAAATTTCTTCCCCAAATAGTCATGTGACTCTGGCTGAATAAAAACTAAATTTTTGCTGAAAAATGCTGAATTTTTCTACTATTTATCACAACACAATACATAATGTATAAATGGCACACACACACACACACACACACACACACACACACACATACACACACACACAAATGGTCTCAGCATTGTCAGGATGGGCAAGAAATTAAATTACGTTAAATGTGTTAACCCCACTCCTGAAAAAGACATTTACAAGGACATGGTAGGGAGACTCCTTTAAGACGCCTGACGAGAATCCCGCTACGGTGGGTAATTATGGCCATTTAGCCAATCACACTGCGCTGATACGCCCTCGGGATGGAGGAGCCCCGAGACCCCCTCATATGGTGCAGCAATCATTCGCCGGCTGGCTGTCAGCCAGGGCTCTCCTCACCCATGTTCGTTAAACGCACATTAATCTGAATTTGGCAGTATAATCAACAGCCCAACTGGACTGTGAAATTGAATTCTGTGGTGGAACATCGCACGGGCCGCTTTTATGCAAAGGCTGCAGAAAACGACTGTGCCACAACGTCAGTCTGTCACAATGAGCCCCCCAGTGTGTTTGTGTCAGTGTGTGTGTGTGCGTGTGTGTGTGTGTGCGTGAGTGCATTTCTCCAAGCACTCCAGTTTTAAACTGTGGTCCACTTCAGCAGGAAAACGATGCATTGCATCAACTGTCTAAGCTGCCTGAAAAGAACTGATTGTTTTTTTTCCAGTCGTTTGATAAAACGCGAGAAGGTCTCTATTATAAATAAGGAAATGTAGTTTAAGGAAATGTTTTCACAATGCTTATAATGAGTGGTCGAATTGTAAAAAAAAAATAAAAAAAAAATCAAGGTTGATGGTGTGGTCAAGCATTTTTTGGACTATAACTAACCATACAAAATAATTGAGAATTATGTAAAATTTTTAAGAACTGTTTTATTAACAAAATATAACCTTAATTAAATCAACCTGGAGCCATCAAAACAAAACACATGCATTTATACATGCAATTGTCAAAACTATCATTTGATCCTTTCCATGGCTTTCATCTGCGGAGGATTATAAGACTACGATAAAAATCTACATAAACATTAGTTAAGAAATAATTGAATTTAATAGTAATTTTGTATGACTACGCACCAGTCTCCCTCTCTTTCTCTCTCTCACACACACACACACACACACACACACACACACACACGCACACATGCATGCAAATCATAAAATTACTATTATGGTGTTTAAAAATCTATTTTGACCCTTTTGCACCCAAGCATGTGGGCCACAAAGTCTAATGAAAAAACAAAGCCTCTTCTTTAAATTGAGAATTGAATTACACAAATTGGATGAAGAACTCGTCTTTTATAATCATTAAAGCTGTCAGTCTTTTCGAAACCTCCAGTGTTAAATTGAATCCTTAGTTTTCATCGCATCTATACTGAGAGGATTTGTGTGTATGTTTCATACGTCCAGTTCTCTTCTTTTTAAAATATGTCAAAAGCTGTGTTTGAACTGTTCTCTTGGCCATTGAAAATGCGGAAAAATGACGCAGCTAGAAAGCTTCCTGATCACACAGCAACTCTGTGCCTTGGTGTCAATATTGATTTGAGTTTTTCATTTGAATCTCATGTAGATAATATTATTAGGATAGCATTCTTTCATCTCAGAAATACTGCCATGATAAGGAAGATATCGTCCTTACATGATGCTGAATAAATAGTTCATGCTTTTGTTATCTTTAAGTTGGACAACTGTAACATCTTACTGTCTGGATGTTCAACTTCCAGTTAGTCTAGGACACAGAATCCTCCTTAATCCCACAAGATACGAGCCCTATCTTATCCAAACTGCTTTGGCCTCCCCTGAAGTTGCATTGATTTAAAAATAATAAAGCACTAAAGGGTCTAGCACTATGGTACCTGAGTGAACTGTTAGTGTTTTCTGATCCGCCACACCTACTTCAATCAAGGGGTGCAAGATGCTTGTCTGTACCTCTTATAATGACGACTTCAGCAGGAGGCAGAACTTTTTTTTTTTTTTTTTTTTTTAAATAAAAATCCCCAAAGTTATGGAACAGCCTGTTAATAAATGTCCAGGACTCCATTACAGTCTATTTGTTTAAATCTAGGTTAAAAACGTAAAAAAATTTCAAGAACCTCTGTGAATAGAATTGTCTTAGGTAAAAGTGCAGTGTTTGGATCTTCCCGCACTCTCACTGCTCACGCAGGTTTGTTGACAGTGAGGTGAGCAGTTGCTTTACTGTGAGGTCTGCTTGGGATGTGTGTGGTGTCTGGGGACGGTTCCACTTTTACCATAGATGGACTGGAGTTTTTCTCTGAACTGGGCTGCAGTTGCAGTTGCCTACTAAGAGGAAGTACGGCCACACATTTATTCCTGCTCTGTGATGTCACCCAAACGATGCAGGGTTCAGTGTTGAGTTTGGTTCCTATCAAAGTTCCTTTGTAATTTCAGGAAATGACAACTGATAACTGATCGTTATCATTTATACATAATACCTAAATTTTTTTAAACTCATTTCCATAATCCATTTTGGATTCTGTAAAGCTGCTTCTTGGCAATGAGCATTGTTAGAAGCACTATATAAAAAAAGTTGAATTGAGTTGAATGGAGTGTAAAACCTTGCTCAGAGGTTAGAGAAAGATTTGGGGAAGAAGTTTCCCTGGGTTAGAAGCTGGGTTGGCATCCAGGTGAGCCATGAACTTGTCAGAGCATTGGTGGAAACGCATGCTCATGGTAACTACTGAACGTTTAAAATACCACATAAATGGTAAGGGGCAAATCAAAAGGGAATAAAAGCAAGTACTAGGGAGACAAAGCATTGTTTAAAATGATATAACATTATCAGATAGGATTTCTTGCTGAATTTGACTGGTTTTCCTGCTGGGCAGCTGCTCTGTATTATAGTACATTCCACCACTTTAAGTAGGTACACAGTACCAGCCTACCTCCACCCAAGCTTAGAATAAATAATAAACCCTTTTTTATAGTTCATTCATCATTAGTAACTACATTATCCTGGTCAGGGTTAGGATGGCTTTACAGCATATCTCTGGGACACCATGTGTGAGGTGGGAATACACACTGGATGAGACCCTTTTGAGCTAGTAACGGGACGATCCCAGAATCTCTACTCTCTACTCTAATTCTTAAATGGTTTTTGATTTCAAATAATTTTGGCCAGTTATGTAGATCTAAAAACACATAAAAAGCTATTAAAATATTACTAATCTCTTGGTTTGCACTGAAGCATATAAAACACTATTCTGTAGTCAAGGGAGCACAAAAGAGAAAGGCACTGTAGCAGGCTGTTTTTAATTCTTTAGGAGATGCTTTGGGAAATCAGCAAGATGACAATCAAGACAATTAACAACAACAACGACAATAATAATACTAATATGCCAACACAGGTATCTTACTCCTTTTTAAGGGACGCATTCAATTACAGTTATCCATAGTACAAGGCGCAGTTGTATGTGTGTAAAGCATCCCAAGCATTGTGCTGTTCCTCAGATGAATTGCTGTTATCTGGGAGACTACTGGTGTTCCATTAATTGATTTCAGCGCCGCTCTCCTAAAAGTAATTGTGTGTCTATGGCAACTCGGCTCCCAAGTAGATTAAGCAGTGACACGAAATCCATCAGCAAGTCAGTATAGTAAAGAACATTGGAACTGTGGATATGATTTGACTATCTGCAGTGCTTTGGGCAAAACCATCAGAGCGAAGGGTAAGAGTGAGACTGACTCATCATGCGGTCTCAAAAATGGGGCAGCAACTTCAGTTGTAATCTCGAATCTATGTAACCAGAGTCATAAAAAAACAGATGGATGCAATAGCAAAAGCCTGACAGACTGAACATTTCATCACAAAATACTGGAAGCCCTCTGGGTCCTTATCATCTCCTCAGAGGATCAAATGAAGTAGAAGAAGAATCAAAAAATGTTCACTCTTCCAGAAACTCCCCACATACACTGATATGCCATTCCACTGTTAAACAGAGTCACAGTGATGGAGAAGAAATGTTTGTTAGATATACAGTAAGAACCGTTTTTTAAATCATAGTTGTATTTTTATTCAAAGCTTTTATTTTAGCTAAGACATTATTAAAACTAAACAAATGTTTCATTCATAGAGTAGCACATGCTGATGTAATTTGATTTGGAAATTTGGAAACACTTTCCGTTGTTGTGAGTGGTCCCATAAAAGTTTCCATGATTCATCGTTATTTCAGTGAATAATCAAACCTGAACAGTGTGGATGCGTATCTTCAAACAACAACACCATGACCCACCTCTGGCTTGCTGATTATTCTTATTAAAGAATTGTATTTCGCAAGATTCCACATTATATCTCGACTGTTTTCAGTTTATACCCAGCTCTTTGAATGCTTCTATCAAGAACATAATGATGACTTTCATGTCTATGTTAATAATATATAATTACAGTATGCTTACCTGCTCATTAGATCCAGCAGTACACATAGTCACAATAAATTATTTATCGTCATTCTTTTAAATTCTAATAAAATTGCAATGTCGATGTTGGCCTGCAAGGAATTTGCTGACATAATTTGCAGTTTATTCTGTGACACCAAAAGCGTTTACTAGCTTCATTCAATTTCCATGTAAGTAATCTTTGTTGCAAATGCAAAATAACGAACTTGCAAAACTGCAATGTCTTGCTTACTGGGAGCCCTTCTGTCTTGTTAAGAAAGTTTCACTTATTCCTGCCTCCTTGGCAAGAAAAAAAAAAAAATTCTGAATGATAATTATTTGTGTCAATGTTTTCTATACTTACCGTCGTCTAGATTCAACTGCATTTCAATGCAAAACCTGTATTTAACAATCTGATGTCTATAAGGAAGGCACGTAGAGCGATTGCGTTACCTTGCCAATGATCTGGGAGACAGATGTGTTTTCAGAAAGACGAGGGTAAGTATAGGAGCTGTAGGACCCATGCGGTGCAGCCTTGAAGGCACTGATGCCATAGGGCAGACTGGGCTCCTGTAAGCCAGAGCCTGATCTGGAACGCTGCCGAATGGCTGGCTGGGGGCTCGTCTGACAGACATATGATGACTTGGGCCTCTTTTCGTAGTCATCCCTAAGCGCTGCGGTATAGATTCCTCCGCCCCAGTCACCATCCGGGTAGTTGATCTGCTCACTGTGTAGGGAGGCCCGTGACGGTGTCCCCAGTGGCTGTTCGCGATAATCCTGACTGGATCCTCCCAGAGAGGCCCTGTAATAGTTCCTACTGGTACCTGCAGCCATTTCATCTGTGGACAGGCGGACCTTGCTCTCTAAGTAGGCGTGGTAATCCGGTGGCATTTTGGCATATTCGGAGGACTTTTGAGGCATGGCGTCCGGGTAGAAAGGGCTGCGAATGGTGTGGCCGTTCTGTTTGAGAGAGAAGCGGTAGTGGCGCCCCACCGCCCACTCTCCATCGTAACTACCTTTGTCCCTCTCCAGTGGAAAATCCCTGCTGCTGTCCAGGTCGCAGGAATATCGGGCGAAGTAGTGGCTGAACCCGTTCTCCTCTGGGCCGCTGCTGCTGGCGTTAGCCGAGGCTATGGACAGCTGCTTAACTGAACTGGACTGGTGGGCTCCTGGTGGACTCTCTTTGCGCAGAGAATTGGAGCGTGTCACAGAAATGTTGTCAAACTCTTCGAGTAGTCCATTGATGGAAGCATCTTTGGGTGGTTTACTGCCCCTCACAATGGTCTAAAGAGAAAAAAAAAAAAAAGTTGGAAAGAGCAAGCGAGGCAATAGATTAATCCCTGGGCTTTGATGATGCAGTGACCACTACATTAACAGAAGGACAAATGCTTCTGTCCTCAAACTGTGAAAAGAATTTCATCATACTGCACTACAGGGTGCTTGTTGCGATTTGACCCAGAAAATGATTACCATAAATATCAGTGGGAGTCTGACAAGAACATGCTATAGTAATCTCAGAATTTGGCACACGCGGAATTGAGCAACAGCACCAGCCTTCATCCTAAACAAATGGGAGTCTCAGCTCATCCCATTCCACCCATACCTAACAGCATTTCACTACGGCTATGCCGTGACTCATACTAAGCTCTTTTTTTCCCACTCTCTTCTTAAAACGTGTACGAAATGGCAACCACAGATTGACTACGTAAGATATAATATAACGTTTGCACGAGTCAACAGTGAAGCTGTGGAAACCAGTCAGTTTTATCCTGTACCTTTCCCTGTAGAAATAACACTAATATGGACACGATTGCAAATATTACAAACCTGCTAGTGGTGACCCAAAAACCTTTCAGCAGGTCCAAATGGACAATTCCAATGGAAAATTGTATTAGCTATCATTACGATTAAGAACACTATGAAACTACCTGAGGTAGTGGTTTCATTTTAGCATAACATCCTGCAAAAGCACCTCTGTAGTGCAAGCCTAGGCATCAGAACCCTGGTGTCGGACCTGGTCAGGCGGAACTGATGGAGTATCAACCCACTGAACACACATAATTTAAGTACAGGGGAAACGTCGTTGAGCCCAGCAAAGTTCCCTCGGGAATCTTATCCAACAACACCACCACACAGTCATATAGCGTATGGGGGTGTTTTTCCTTTTAACATTTGTAACTGTGAACAGAAATAAAAGTGCAGATAACACAACATACAGTACGTGCTGCTGCTTAAATATAAGTACAAAGCTTTACACAGTAATAACAACCTGTGCTTTCGGAACATCCAGAAGCAGATCGGCGGATGGACAAATAATTGAAACAGAGGATCCATTAAATATGTATTGACTGCTGTACCTCAGCCTACATGCCTGATATGCTCCAAGTGTTGACTTCAAGGCAGGAGTTTATAAATCTCCAGGACAGGCCGGTCACATCACAGTGGTGTCATTAAACCATGTCCTATCCATCTCTATAATGCAGTTGTCACTAAAAGATGGGGTCACACACACACCAACTCAAGCCTAAGGCTTCAGATCAACACAAAACTCACATTATACTTGGAACAGTGTCAGTGGACTACAGCAGTAGACAGCAGTAGACCACAGGAACATTTCTGTCTCAGGAAAGAAGCTCATCAGCATCGCCCATCCATCATCGCTGCTCTGGCTACTTTATATTAATTAGATTTCTATTAACGCCAATAATAGGATGATTTTTCTTAATATAAGATCACACTTGCGAATTTGCTGTGAAGCAAAGATCAAACCGCTGACGTGAATTCCGTCAAACCGCGTTCTGTTGGAAATGATATATTTTTACATAAAAATTCATAATCATGCTAATCATCAGTTTTAGGTAGAAATATACTATAAGGTTTTTTTTATTTTCCCTTGAGGCTGCCTAGCAGGTTCTATAAAAGCCATTAAGAATTATGTCAAACAAATATGAACATAAATTGGACATTTTCTGCTTAATTCATCTCATGCCAAGACGGAGATGATGGAGTGGTTATTACTGAAGAGAAAATAAACTAGGACCTGGAGTGAAAATCAATAAGCATGGAGAGGCACAAAAGGGGAGGAAAGAGAAAGAGAGAGAGAGTGTGTGTGTGTGTGTGTGTGTGTGTGTGTGTGTGTGTGTGTGTGTGTGTGTGTGTGTGTGTTGGAGAGAGGAAGGCAAAGGGAGGAGGTGAAGTGAGGTTAATTGTGTGCCAAATCAATGTCAAGCTCCAGAATCAAACTAGGTTTTTGGAAAACTGCCCATTCGTTTGAATTAGGTGTCTGATAATACTGGAGTGCCGAGTACAACTTCCACATTCTCTCTCTCTCTCTCTCTCTCTCTCTCTGGTTGTTTTGTAAGAGTGTTAAATTCAGCACTGTACTCGTTTCCTCTGCTTGCTGCTGTGACAGGAGCCATATTTCACCTGGGCTCTGTCTCTGGCCTGTCCTGCTGTGATAAGGCGTAATAGATCCACTCCCGGCCCCGACACCACTGTCGTCTCAAGGTAAGTGAGGGAACGGAATGAGGGAACATGAGAGCGGTGAACAGGTGGAGGAGGAGTGTGGGGAGGAATGGGCTCACCAAAAGATAAGCAAGGGATTAACCTTGAATGTAATGAAGTGTGTGTGTGTGTGTGTGTGTGTGTGTGTGTGTGTAATTAATGACACTGCCTCTTGCAGAGCTCAACAAAACACTCAGATGAAACCCATCGATGAGGACGGCGTGCAAGTCAAAAGAAGTGCATGTTAAACAAAGTCACATTCTTTAACTGAGGGATTTCATACCGCGTCTCACAACAATATTCTCCTCACGGCGCTGTTTCAGAATAAACAGTCGACTACTGATGAGGTGTCCAGTGAGAATAAATGAACTCCGGACAAATTGTGACAGGTTAAACGGATTGTTCAGGAATTAAGGTGCATAGATGTACATTGGTGTCACGGTGGCTCTGTGGTCACCTCCAGGGTATGGGTTTGCTTACCGCCTCGGGTCTGTGTGCATGCCGTTTCCATGTTCCCCCTGTGCTTGATGGGTTTCCTCCAGGTACTCCAGTTTCCTCCTGCAGTTCAAAGACATGACCCAAATTGCCTGCATTGTGTGAACGCATGTGTGAATGCTGACCGGTTCTAACACAGTCAAAAAAATGGTAATAAATACAATTATCACCATGAGCTGAGATTCATTCGAAGCATTTGCAGTCTCACTGAGATCAATTTGAAGTATTTAGTATAAACACAACTCGATTCCTTCCCTAGAACTAGCTATATCTACTGTTGTTCCGATCAGTCATCTGGGTAGGTCCTTTAACAATCTGGCTAGTTTCAACTCGATTTACAGTACACTTTAATTTAAAACACAATCGAGAAAACCAGAACTATTCTTACTCACTCATCATCTATACCGCGTAATCCTGTATTCAGGCTCACAGGGGGCCAGGAGCCTATCCTAGGAGACCTAGGGCACAAAGCGGAGTACACCCTGGACAGGGTGCCAATCCATCAAAGGGCACTCACACACTACGGCCAATTTGGCAATGCCAATTAACCTAACCTACATATCTCCCACCAAGCACGGGGAGAACACATGCAAACTCCATGCACACAGGGACAGGAATCGAACCTGGACAGGAATCGAACCCGGACCCTGGAGGTGCAAGGCGACAGTACTAAGTACTACACCACTGTGACGCCTTCGAACTATTCGTAAATAACAACAACAACAAAAAAACTGTATATCCAAATGCAATTTGCACAAAAATGTCATCATGTAATAGCAGTAAAAATGGGGACATTATCTCAAGCCCCATAAACTCCGACTGCACATGACTCCATCAACTCCAAAGACAAGAGTATAGAAAATCAACTATAGGAAACCTAAAGTGACAAGTCTGTTGTAATCTATTCTATTTAACAACCCTGAAACCAGAGTTGCCAGGTCTGTGCCACAAAATCCAGTCCAGTAGACAATCAAAACCAGCCCTAAACAAACCTGACTAGTACACATACTCAAAACCTACAAGTTAGGAAGCAGAATTAAAACATCATTCCCATCAATCATTTTTGATCCAGCATGCATGTACACAGAAGCATACAAGGATAATATTAATAATGGGAAGAAGCGGTGCATCTATAGCAATAAACCAGCAGACGCGCTCACTTGGGATGGGAACCATCAGATACCAGCCGATTGCGGGTTGGATCAGGATAAATATTCTTATTAAATATTCTAATACTTTTAACAACAAACTTATCAAATAATTTGTTATCCTACTGTAACACACAGGATGCAGTGCTGCCTGCCAAAACATAAAGAGCTTAGAGCACGCCATCTGTAGGATAATAGAGGAATGGCAACATTTTGCCATCTCAAAAGCAGACTCATTCAAACTTATCTGAATGAAAAATAATTTAAAAAATCGATTTCAATAAAAAAATTTATGTTATAATGTTTTTATACTTTTTACATATATATATATAATATTAAACTCCAAGCAAGCTATGAAGAAAGAAAAAAGCAGTTTCCCACAGTGATGTTCCTGATCTAGAAGCTGGTAATAAATGTTTCCCATTATGAATTTTTGACCCATGTGTTCTCTGACTGTGTCTACCCTGGTTCATTATCTTTAAAGCCAAAACTGCCTGAAAGTGGTGTTTAAAGTGCCAGCCTTGAAACAGAACTCTGGCTCCCCCTTCTGGTGAAGAACTCTCATAGCATTAAGAGATTTTTCTGTCTCACAGCATTACTAGCTAAGCAAAACCTATTGTTCAAAGATTTCCACAACACGAGTGCTTTGTGTGAATCAGAGTTTGACATTTGCACAGGAAGAGATTATTAGATTCAAATTTAATGATGTGTTGAAATAAGGAACCTTTAAAGGTCAGTCTTTAAAACCCACTGAAGTGTGACATCTAAGATGGCTCTTCGGAGCAATGCATCAAATTCTCATCTAGTGAATACTGTACTGCGGTTACTCCTGGAGGAGTGTAACTCGTTCAGCACTGTGGAGTTTATGACACTATAGAGTTTATGATAGAAAAACTGCAACAGCAAACTGGGGCCAGCAGCACAGGTACTGTATGGCTCTGACCCATACAGCAGTGGGAGAACAGAATGGCTCTTACATATCAGTAGTTGTAGTATCCAGTGGTCTTGAGGGGGTGCAGTCCCAAATCTAGACAGTTAAAGGATAAAATAAAACCCTTCAAATAGTTTTTCCAGTTTTACCGTCAATGATTCAGTGAACCTGCGCCCAGAGTGTCCTCGGATTCCTCCTGCTGGCTGGCCGGAGTGAACCCCTGTGTGATTGTTCTGCTGTCGTAAAGTGGTGATTTGTATTACAGTAGCCTTACTGTCAGCTCAAACCAGCCTAGCTATTGTCCTCTGACCTCTCTGACCAGCAATGGCAACATTACTCCTGCTCACTGGATGTTTTCCTATTTTTATACCTCATGAAATACAAAAACTACACTGTTGTGTGGGAAAATCCCAGGAGTTCAGCAGACTCTAAAATACTTAAACCAGCTGTTCACAAAAAAAAGTCACTGGGATTACACTTTTCCTCAATCTTATTCCTGCATTCATTCATTCATTCATTTATTCATTCATTCATTCATTCATTCATTCATTCATCGTCTATAGAAATCATTCTACAGTTTTGAGAATGGCACAAATATTCATTTTCACAAAGTCTACTGCTTCAGTGTTTTTAAAATCTTCTTGTCAGACGTTACTATGGTATACTGAAGTATAGTTACAAGCATAACACAATGACAATGACGATTACATCAAGCTTATGCAGAGAGTCAATATTTGCAGTGATGACCCCTCTTTTTCAAGACCTCTTCAATACGCCCTGGCTGGCTGTCAATCACTTACATTTAGGCATTTGGCAGATGCTCTTATTCAGAGCGACTTACAAAAAGTGCTTTAAAGTTTACATCACTGGATAGATACTTACACTAAGTCAACTAACTCAAATCAAATCAGTCAAACACAACTGGGGAGAGGTTTTTTTTTTTTTTAGTCCAAGTATTGGAGAAACAGATACGTCTTGAGTCGTCGTTTAAAGATCGTCAAAGACTCTGCTGTACGGATACCTAGAGGAAGTTCGTTCCACCGCCTAGGTTCCAGAACAGAAAAGAGTCTGGATGAATGCTGCCCTCGATCCCCGAGAGATGGTGGGACGAGGCGAGCAGTGCTGGAGGAGCGTGGTGTGATTAGGGCAGAATTTCTGGCCACATCCTGACTGATGGCAGCTCATTCTTGCAAAATCGGTGCGAAAAGGTGCGAGGCCACAATGCTAACCCCTAGGCCACTGTACCGCCTTCCTCATTCTTATGTTTCATTAAGTGCTTAACAATAACTGAAGCTCTCGACCTGTATCTACTTGTTTTTCATGATGATTTCTGCTGATAAATGATTGGCTGATCGGTCTGATGCTTACTTCTCCTTTTAAGCTTATCTGTATTAGTAGAAGGTGCTGTAGCGCGTCCTCTTGACATTTTCACAGAACAGTGTGCAGTCTACTTTGTTCTGATCATTAATCATGAAATAAATACCTGATGGCTGGCGAGTTTTGGTGTTGATGAATCCCTAATGTGCACAATGACATCAGTGTTAATGTTGTAATGTTCATGGATTCCTCTGATAGAGGGAGTGTGTGGACGAACAAGTGGGAGTGTAATTAAGTGCTGGAGGAAATGAGACAGCCAACTTGCCACCCACACTCCATGTTCGTTTAAAGAATTTAGTCAAGCAGATCAATTTGTTTGTAGAACTGCTTTTATATAAAAAACAACAATAATTTATAAATCAACTGTGGATGATGTATAGACAAGTATATTCCTCCCATTGTAAGTATTCTGAAGTCATAATTTTTATTATGTATTTTTATCATTTTTATTATCATCTCATCACATTATCTGCCAAGTTTATCGGTTTTATAGGGCTACGCTTATGTCATTTTTCAGTGTAACAGATCTGCATATGAATCCCAAAGAGAATGTCTGAACAATTCGGGCTCTGTGTTTTCTGATCCTTTCATTCAGACATAATTTAATGAACTAACTCACCAACATACCACTAAGTCACCATCATGCAGGCATTAATTAAACAGCCTCCTCTCTAAAAAGGTCCACGTTAACCAGTTACTCATACATTATTAAAACACCAAATAAGGGATTACAGTACGCGAGACACCCATCCAATTTATGCCACACTTAACCTGGCCAGCAGATGGCACCTTTCTACTAATCAATTCTTTATTATACACAAATTGTATAATGAGTAAATAATATTTATGTATTCATTCATCTTATCCTGTGCACAGGGTCAGGGGGGCCTGGAGCCTATCCCAGGAGACTTAACGGCATGAGACCAGGTACATGCTAAACAATCACAGGGAATCCACACACACACACACACACACACACCAAACACACTCTGCATGTCTTTGGGCAAGCACATCGAGAACAGGAAAAGTCCACACACTCAGACCCGAGACGGGAATCAAATCCTGACCCTAGAGGCGCGAATAAAGTTAATCAAATGAAAACAATAGAGCTGCATAACGTTTAAAAAATACATTGTGATATATATATTCCATTATGTGTGTTTATTAGTTTCTGAAATCACAGCATGGTCACCTTGACCTTCTCTAAATAATATGTGACCGCATATGTGATTTTCTTGTCTCTTTTTCAGCATATGTTTTTGTTCTGCATGATGCCTGCAAAGTGCTTCAAATTAATTATTTACAATAATACAGAAGCCTTTTCTGGTCACCGAAACCACACACACAGGCAACTAGTATAAAACAAACAATGATGAGCTCTGATGAGTGAGGCTTTCGATTGGACAGTTTAAGCATGAGTCTCTGAGTCAGTACGTCATGTACAGTATAGTTCAGGCAAAACTCCAAATGAATTACTGACTAATTAAATTGCACCTTTTTGCAAATAAATAATTGCATGGGTTCATATTGTGGTTTTGATTTCTATGACATTACAGTAATTGTACAGCACTAAAGAAAATAACATATAAAGATGCTTTTTTTCTATATTTTTCTTTATTCATCACATTTATCACTGATATAGCAATTTCAGGGAAACAGTAATGAGAGAGATTCATGAAGAGAAATGTGAAAGCAGTGGAAGTTTTGTAGTAAATATCTTGCTATATTATTGATTTTTTTGCATTAGTATTGTAATAATCTGTATAGTACTGTATAAAGAGCAGAATTGTTACTGATCTGTTTGATCATAAGCTATTCATTTCTCATTCTGAACTAATCTGCGGTTAGTGGAGTGGTCCAACAAGGAGTTCTGATTTTACATAATGAGATGTTCAAACACACCTTGGCTGAAGATTTGCTCTTACATTACTGTCTTCACAGATCCCATGTTTAATTCAAAGGCAAAGAGCAAAGCAATACATTCCGGCCTTGAAGAATGAAGGATCGCTCTGTTCTCTTTCTTACTCCCTAGTTTTAAAAATACACCATGTGACGTAAGTATAAATAGGCTACTTCATACCAACAAACTGTATTATTTCTTCATAGAATCAGCGTTTCAATTGTGTATCACTTGTAATACAATACACTGCTTTTTTTAAAGTAATAAAGCATAACAAGCATAATTTTTATAATAATAAATATCATAATAACATAATCATCATAATAACCTTCAAAAGCAATATAGATTTTTATTTCACATCTTTGCCCCCAATCCCAATATGAGTTGAGACTGATAACACACAGTACTCCTGTTCAGCACTTGGGGCTGCTCGAGTCCCATTAATGACATGCTGAGTACTTAAACGTGAGCTTGGTTTTTTTTTTTTTTTTTTTTTTCCTGAGTCACGATGCTCGTGCTTCTCCACACGCTCGCAGTGACAGGCATACTGCGGCGACAGCATGCACACATACGACAACCTGCACAGCTTCCAAAGACAGCGGCACATCAATCAAACGCAGCACAAGGGTGAACGATTCCATAAAGGTCGTGTGACGCAAGCAGCCATATGATGAATGTATGTGATTATACTTGTTATTCCACTTGAATGGAAATGATAGGAGTTTTTTGGTTATCTTTAAAAGATCTATTGTAATCAGAGACAGATGAGAGAGATGGAGAGTGGTTTGGAGATTTAAGGATGGTATCCTAAGGCACAGGAATAGTCGATGATAGTTGATGAGAGAAAGAAAAAGTGAGAGAGAGAGAGAGAGAGAGAGAGAGAGAGAGAGATGGAGATGCATTGAGACACTGTGAACTATGATTTTGAGGAGCAGGAAGGATGAGTACAGCTGACTGTTATGTTTATACTCACTCTTCATAATATACGAAACACTAATCACCACCAATCTAGCCTAATCTCATAACACAACCTGTTTAATTTCTTATCATATGTAATTTATATCAATAAATCAATACTGCATCTTTCTATAATTCTATAATCTGTTAATTGCTGTCAGGTGACAGGTTAAGAGTTTTATTATTATTATTATTATTATTATTATTATTATTATTAGAGAAAGCGGGAGACAGGGAAAGAGGCATGCAATCACAGGGACAGAGGCTGACTTAAATCTCTGTCTCTAATGACCTTGACTTCTGCAGGCACCATTTTTATTCTGTAAAATCAAACATGAGAGGAGATTATTCAACTGTTTGTCTGTGTGTAGCTTTTTTTCTGCGATGTTTGCCTGAGAGTTTCAGGTAGCACAAAAGTAAATACAAATAAAACTGGGAATGAAACGGAAGGAATAAGGTAAGGAGTAAGGAGCAACAACAGTGTCTTGTGATCGAGATTACTGTTATCATACACACACAACAGGCAATTTGGGAACACCGATTAACCTTACCCTGCATGTTTTTGGACTGTGGGAGGAAACCTACCAAGCACGGAGAGACTCCATACACACAGATCTTGCGTGGGAATTGAACTTTCAGCCCTGAAGGTGCAAGGCCACAGTGCTAACCAATACACCGCTGTGCCGCCACAGCAATATTGCACATAATTGTTTTTCTCGTATTTATTTGAGAATGGCAATTTTGTAAATGAACCTATAGTTAACTTTAAAGTTGTGGTACAGCCATTTAATCCAAGCTAGCTCCTTTTATCACGTAGATTTTCGCAGTGTTAAACATGACATTGCCATTCCTTGCCATTGTCTTGTAGTTAATAAGACAAAGAACTGCAGCTTGTTACTGAGAATCCATGAAACTCAAACAATGTCTGATAGAGCTTCACTTCATACCAAGGCAAAGCTCTGTCACTGGAAGAAAGGTCTATTAACATCTAACTCCTTACAGAAAGCTTCATCATATCCATATCTATGCTCAAATGATTTTCTTTGTAAAGTGGCAATTTTTATTATATTTAGATTATCTGGAGCTACAGAACTTACTATTACGATGCAGAGTTCCAGACAAACAAAAATCATTAGGTGGTATATTTGGTTAAACTAATTTTAAGAGCCAAAATTTAACCCTTTTCATAATCTTATGAGAACTCAGAGATAACTAGGATGGTGAAGCCCTGTTTTTTAAATAAACATATACAGGGTTAAGGATTATGCAGTATAGAGTGACAGATAATTTCTTTCAGCACAAAATGGGCAACATATAATGAACTGAATTTTAATTAATTTTAACCAACTTTCCCAATCATGTGTTTCTCACGTTTGTTGTCAGTTGTTTCTATGGCCAAAAAACAAAAATGAAATAATAATAATAATAATAATAATAATAATAATAATAATAATAATAATAATAATTTTATGAGTTCTATATTTTTGCAACTTCATTTCCATATTCTGCTAGTGGGAAAAATGTACCCTTTATAAAAGTAATGATAACTTTTGTTCTACCTGACATACTGTATCCGAAAAACCCAAATACACAGTTTGAAGTCTGAAGCCTCACTATTAACACACACCAGAATAACTTAAATATGAACACACACACACACACACATATAATATTTTTTTTTATTTGGAATTTTTCCCGAATTTTTTCTGGGGCGGAGTAACACAATTGGAGGACAGTGGTATCCACTCCTTCCGCTTGCGTGAGCTCCCAGATGCCTCTGATTGGCTATAGAGCCATAAGCACACTGGGAACTTAGGTCTCTCAGCTGCGAGAGGCTACAGCATGACCCTGGGGTCGAACCAGCAATCTTCGGATGATAGGGCGAACATTTTACCACTGCGCCACTGCGCCCATTTTATATATATATATAAAATCGTCATTGACCTATGGTGGGTAGCCGGCATGTATCTTTACCGCTTGGGTTTTAAGAGTTAAACTGGAGCTATGGTCAAAAGAAAGTTAGTTTTTTCGTCTTTGTTGAATTTATCTAATAATGATATCTGTATCGATATCACAGAAGCATGATTTGAATGAGCTTGGAGTGAGAAAAAGTCCTTGCCTAACATGATTTACTGTAAGTTTGACAAGCTAGCCAGCTAGTGTAAGTTACTAAGGTACAGTACATCACATGCGTTTGTTGGCACTGAGAACTTTTGACTTTCAAAAGTGTAAAAGATTAAATTAAATTAAATCCATAATGTCATTAATATATTTAACACCGACAAGAAAATACTAACAAATGTTCAAATCAATCTCTTCTGTCAGTTCATCCAAGTACATTCATTGTAGAAAGAGCACGAGGTTAAAGGAGCGCACGTGATAATACAGAAGGGCTTGTGTTCAATAACGAGAACATGCATGAAATGTACGACAATGAAACGGTCTGATGAACAGGCAGACACAGGAAAGTGGGAACTCTATCACGGGATTAAAGATCACAGTATTGATTTTATTTCTTTTTCTTTTTTAATGAGAGATGGATATAAACTAGTTCAAAATAAAACATTAGGCACATTTTAGTCACCATATGGAGCTCTGTATTACTATAAGAACAGCAACACATAGGAAACAATCCAGATAAATATAAATGATTAGAAATGAGAATTCGACTGCGTTGTGATATAAATAGTCGGAACACGACCAGCATGACACTGACAGGGTATAATTCACTGTTTAAGTGACATTTCCCTGTTAAATATAAGTGCTGCTATATAAGGCAAGACACATACTCAGTGCCAGTCAGCAAAGCCAAGGAACACTAACCCAGTGACCAGAAAATGAATGTCACACACTGCGTCTAGAATTGTGAGCTCTCTCTCTCTCTTTCACACACACACACGCACACACACACACACACACACACACACACACACATAGACTGCCTAAAATAAGCCTATCCTCTCTGGAGACAGGGTTTAAACACTGCCTATTCTGCAAACCTGACACTTGAGCATTCAATAGCTATGGCCTTCACATTAATATCACTGCATAATTACATGCAGAGATGAACTACAGCGGGACAAAGTGACCAACAGTAAACTCGAAACCTACTCTAATGTGTGTGAGTGTGTGTATGTGAGAGAGCGAAAGAGAGAAATCACTGATCTCAATGAACAACACACCTGTGTGGCTTTGGCTTTCCTTCCACTTCCTCTGGATTTAGCCTCAGCTGGTCCAAACAACTGGCCTTGCTCCGTCTGCCAGGCCCATGCCAAGAGCCTCTGCACCTGCTGCTTTTCAATGCCACTCTCTCTCTCTCTCTCTCTCTCTCTCTCTCTCTCACTCTTTCACGCTCTCACTGGCTCTCCTTCTTTCACATGCATTAGCTCCATCTGCTCGCATCATATGTAACCTCATGCAGCTGCCATCCCATCCATACTGTGGATACTCAGCGGAGGCCAACTATCAGATTTCCCTCCAATCACGTGATGTATGCTGTTGCCCTGCTATTACTGAATCACAAACCCTGAGTGCTCATCTGTCTACACTGTACTACAGACAAGCCTCTATGTCCGATGTTGCACTAATCATGCTGGTACTTGGAGTCAATCAGCATATGAGTGTCCATTTAAGGTGTGTTCCTGCCTCACATCAAGTGTTAGTCCTGGAACACACTCCAGAAAGACCATTAATCTGAGTTTTTTTTTTATCACACATAAAGATGAAAAATGATTTTTGGTTCAGTAATTTGTGTTTTCAGGTGCACTCCAATTTTCTGTACCGATAATAGCACTGTGTTATTTTTAAAATAGAGAGTAAGGATGTATAAAACCAACACTTTACCAACAATACTAATCTTACATTTATTAGTGAAAGACGTGCACAGAAATTATTTTGGTATAGGAACACTCTTAAAAGCATAACTATTTGTGACCCGTCATATCAGGTCATGTTAGTTTTGTCACACAGGTTAGTTTTGTGCTGGTGCCAATAGTGTGCCGTAGGTACTGTAAGTATCAAATCTTAATGGAAATTTCAGCCCAACTCGGTTGATGAAAAACTTATCATCTGATCCTTCAAACAGAATTGGGATTTTTTTTTACTCTAAACCTTGTTTTAAAGCACTTTAATGAACTCTATTCACGCTGGTTTCTCCAGTCGGAACAGAAAAACACATTTCTTTTTCACTATGAAACTGTTCCCCTGGTGAAGTTATTTTTAGGGGTAGCAGGGAAAACTTGAAGTCAAAACGAGGCTGGGCGTCTCTCTTTATCACTACATCATAGAATCCGCATTTAAATATTCTAAAAATAGGATTTCAATGGAGTTTTATGCAGCAACCTGCATAAACAAAGTCGCACTGGCCATATCTCAGCAACACAACATGATACAGTAATAAACCTGGTATCAAAAAAACACCTTACTGAACCAGGAATCTGAAAATATGCATAACTCTAATACCTAAAATGTGACTTGGTCACATTTGGGAGGTATCTTAAACTGAAACAGAACTGTATTACGTATGAAGGTGTATTCTACTCGATTGAGCTAACGTAACTCAAAAAGACACTATACTTTATTTTCGTCATTAATCAAATATCTGTAGCAACATTCTAAGAAACATTATTCTTGCATGATAAGGCATAGCCATTACATTACATTACACCACACACACCACAGCCATGTTTATGCTTCAGTCTAAAGAAACAGAAGCATAAATGAATGGCCTACATTCATAATGGAGTTGTACATGTAATGAGGATTTAATACTGAAATCTAGAGTTACCCATGCTGGTTGGAGTTTGCCTTAACAGAGGTATGACTCCCATGTGCACGATTCCTTCATTACACATGAGCACACTGTTTTGCACAATATCAGCGTGAACAATGAGCTGTATTAAGCCAACGAGCCATTCTCTGACAGTTTGACTTGACTTGTCACAATAAAAGTTGTTGTGGGCTGTAAAAAAAAGGGAAAATCATTAATAAACATAATTGATTAATTGTATCATGCTTTAAACCCCCTAAAGGTTTGATTATTTGTTTATAAATTTCTTTATATATAAGCAGGAGAATCTTAACTGGAGACATTGCTTATCTCAAGGATTACATTTCTGATGTATATTTATGAGCCATGAGTATATTTATAAATATTATGAGCCATATGTGTAGCAAGTAAGTGCTTATATTTCAAACTGTAAGCATATTTTTATTGTATATGGATTGAATTAATAAAAAACTTATTTTATTATTTAAACCAATAAAATAAAACAGTAAATGAAATGGATGACACAATAGTCACTGATTTTGTGTCTCTTTGCTTTATAAGTCTTTAAAAGTTGTAAACATTTAAATAATAATAATAATAATAATAATAATAATAATAATAATTATTATTATTATTATTATTATTATTATTATTATTATTATTATTATATACCAAATAATACAATAGGCATCAATATGCCTTCATATATTTGAACAATGACAGTAAAAATCATATTGTGAAAATTTTTCCCTTTTTAAAATGTCCCTTGCTTAAATTGTCTTTTGTCATACTGTACGTAAATTCAAATGATTGTGTTTAAAGGAAGTTTTGACCTTGCTTAAAAAAGTTCAAATTCTCCCACTCAATTAAAATTTAGTATCCTCAGAAGCGAATAAATCTTTGGAATCACAGGCATATGCATCATGTGAATGTAAATACAGACATAACATTTTGACTGGTCCACATTCCACTAATGAAGTGTTTCTGTTTTTAGATCATTCAGCATTGATTCACATGCAACACACAAAATATGCCAAATTAATTACTTCATAGTGAGTTCCAACAGCTTCAGCTTATATGCATTCCTCTGCCCAAGGCAAAACCAATATCGTCACAAGTACCCATATTAATAAAGCCAGCTGTTATACAAGGAAATAAATCGCCTGCTCCATGGTTTCCTGTTGTTTTGTTAAATACTTACAATATTTGACCCTTCACATCGAAGCAGTTATTAAGTTGCATTTTCAGTGATTTGGATTATGCACATGTTTAGATTCCTGGTTCAATAAGCTCCATTGTGATTTCAAGTTTGTTATGTATCATGTCCAGTTGCTAAGATATGGTCAGTGCAAATATCCATTAAAATACAATTTTTTATAATATTTAAATGGAGGATTCTGTTATGTAGTAAGAAAGAAGGAAGCCTCAGCTGCATTTTGACACCAGGGTTTCCCTGCTACCCTAAAAACAACTTTGTCACCAGTGTGGTTTTATAGTGAAAAAATGCATAAAGTATAGTACAGATAAAGTATACATCTACGTAAATGACGAAATAATGACCATTTAAAATACTCTAACATTTTTGCAGACACTTAATGATGTGTAAAAATGATTTGTCATGCTCACAGAACCACTCTTTCAAAAAGTGAATCCTGAAGTGTGCCCCCAGGGAAGAAAAACTCCACAGATGTGATAATCTGGTCATTCAGTACAATACATTCAGGTCATCAGTTGACTTCGTGCTGACTTCGTGCTGACTTCATGCCACGGGGCAGTGGTAGCTCAGCAGGCTAAGGCACTGCGTTACTGATCGAAAGATCGGCGGTTTGATTCCCAGCTCAGCCAGGTTGCCATTGTTGGGCCCTTGAGTAAGGCTCTTAACTCTATTGGCTCATGGCTGACCTGTGCTCTGACCCCAGTTACCCCAGGCATATGTGAGGAAGGAATTTCACTGTGCTGTAATGTATACATGTATGTGACAAATAAAGGCTTTACTTTACTTTTCATTTTATTGCCACATGACGTTGCTGAGCCCAGACCTGACCAACTAAAACATCCTCAGATAATAACACTGCCTCCAAAGCCTTGTACTGTGGACACTAATGCATGATGGGAGGGTGCTTCCCTCCTTACACTGATGTGCCCAATGCACTGCACTAGGGTAAATCTGAACTCATCAGACCACATCAGACCACATGACCTTTTTTCCATTACTTCAAAGTCCAATCTTTATGATTTATGATTTATGATTCCCGAACAACTTGAAGTGTTTCTTTCCTGATTAGTCTCACTAATAGGCTTTTGTATGGCGTGTGAGTGTTGACCAGAGGTCCTTCCACAGTCATAAAAATAGGAATAAATATAAGGGTCACCACTGGCCACCACGGTCCCTAGTTGGACTACAGAGGGTCCTAGATAGAGAGAGACAAAACTACCCAATAAACATTGAAATGTTGTTTAACTTGTCATGTCTCATGCAAAAGCGCCATTATCAATTTTCCTGCCAAGCTTCGTTTCCACCCTCCAGTTTATACAGTAGTTAGCAAGATTGTCTCATAAAATATGAGTATTTGTTGAAGATGTAAGTGTTTCAAGGAGTTTATCAGTTTAGAGCATTTCACATTTGAAGGTTTTACTAAATAATTTTAAAAGTGTGAATTGATTCTGAATCGGAAAAACTCACCAACAAAATACTGATTAAATTGCAAAATCGATTATATCAGACAGCTATGCTTACTAATGCACAGTGCATTACAAGTAGAACACAATCTTATATGTATATGCAATGCATTCACTTCCACTCTTCCGGCCACAATAAACTAGAATAAAAAATAAGCTTTGTAAAAATCACATTAAACAAAGCCATTTAGAGCATCACAGTCTGACACAGAATCTCAATACAGCACAGCAAGACCTTAAACTGTCTAACAAGCGGACATCATGCCTACATAAAGTTAGAGTTTTCTACCAATAATCTGGTGTACTGTGAGCTACTGTAGCAATCAGGTGACAGGAAAAAATGTAAGTTATGAGCTATGAGAAAACATACGCAACATTAAATCTGAAAAAAGTTATAAGTGCAAAAGCCACATCTTTAGATAGGGTGAAACAAAAACAGGTAGCGTGTCTCATCAACGGCAATATGCAGGTAGGATTTATCTTTCCATGGGAATAAGGATGAACACTCACGAGATGGACACAGTTTTCTCTCTCATTCTCGGTACTCCCTCATTACCTCAGGAACAGCACACAGACAAGTCTGCCAACTGCAGGAATGAGCACATCATTCATGTGTCAGTGCAGTGAGTGGAAAAAAGACGGGGGGGGGGGGGGGGCGGTTAGCTGAGCCTTTCTAATATTATACACAGCTTAAACCCAGAGACTTACTCCATGCTCCTGATAAGTGCACTCATTCAATCACACTCGGGGCATTAATATTGATGTCTGCACGGGTCATGCAGAGAGAAATACGAATGTGCTGTGGAAAAAGCTACTACAGAAGGTTTCTCTTTCAGGAAAAGTGCTCCAAGATAAGCTCCTTACAACGCATGACACCACTAAACATTAATAAAGAAACCATTTTTTTCCCTGAGAACATACAAATGAGGCAGTACGGTGGCTTTGTGGTTAGCGCTGTTGCATTGCACCTCCAAGGTCGAGGGTTTGATTCCTACCTCGGGGGGTCTGTGTGCATGGAGTTTGCATGTTCTCCCCCGTGCTTGGTGGGTTTCCTCCCAAAGACATGCAGATTAGGCTAATTGGCTTTCCCAAATTGCCTGTAGTGTGTGAACGAGTGTATATTTGTTTGTTCCCTGCTATGGATTGGTACCCTGTTCAGGCTGTACCCAACCTCATGCCCTAAGTCTCCTGGTATAGACTCCATGCCGCCCCCCCACCATCCTGTATACAGGATAAAGCTGGTAAGCAACTGCTGAGTGAGTGAACATACAATTGACATCATAGAGGTCATTTATCCTGTTTATTTCATTTTTGAAAATCAATGTATTAATTCATTCATTCATTTTTAAAGAGGTTTATTTCAGATTTTTGTTCTTCCAGCAGTCATTATAAAAACACACAGATTGAAATGGAGTGACGATGTGGGCCCAGTGCTGTAGCTTCACACAGGCAATCAGTGAAAATCATATCATGTGATTACACAAAGTCACACACCAGATACAATCAGACTTTTCAAGCTGACATCTCTTAACCCCTGTTTGGTGGCGTTTTCATTCTGCCCTATCGGTAGGCGTGTTATGAGACTGAGTGTAATGAACATGAAGCAAGTGGATTATTTACTCTATTGTTCTCTTCACCATGAAGTGTGCTTGAAGGAGAAACTAAAAGCTGAGAACACACTGAGCACACACTGGCTAATTAAAATATGAATTACACAAAAGGACAGATGACAGACAGAATTTTTGTCTCTCGTTTTGAAGGATACGGATACAGCTTTTCTGTTTGCTCCTTTCCAATCCAGAGGAAATGCAGCACGAACCCAGCAATGCATAAAAGCTTGATACAAATATTGAATTAGACTAAAAATATTTAATTATCATATTTGTGATTATTTTGGTTAATTTGGTCAATATTGAGATATTACTGAGATTATTGAACACAATTATTCATTGACTTTGGAAACATCATGTATTCACTAAAAGAATCTTTTTAATAGTGAGGGCGAGTACTTACATGAACTTTCAATATAAGTCAACTACAAAAGCTTAGAAAAGAAAAAAAGTGAATAATAATAATAATAATAATAATAATAATAATAATAATAATAATAATACATTTACAATATATCATCTCTAGTTATAAAAATGGGAAAGTTATAAAAATCTAGGACAATTTTATTAAAACAAAGTATATGCATATATAGTTAAGTTACATTATGAGTTTTAGTACTGTTTTTTAAATTTTAGTTTTATCTGGCAACGTAAGAATGATTCAGTGTTTACTACATTACTACTAATTGTAATGATGGCACGTGTCGCGAGTGAGTGAAAATATAAATATGAAGAGACTATGAGCACACAAAAATATCAGGAATGAGGCTCAACCTCTCGCAATATGATGCCTATAATAAACTAATCCACTGTTCACTTGCCGATCATGGGGTAGAGATCTGTTCTGATCATGGATCAACCACAGTCTGTCATCACTAGCTATTAGAGAAGAATGATTGCAAAAGATTTACAACACATCAAGAAAATCATTGTATTATTATTACATAATTATCATTTAATTGTTTTTTCTTTTGGGAGTCAAAATCGATTAACCCTTGTGTATATTGTGTATATGTGCAATTATTCTGCTCTATTATTATTACTATTATGCTACTAGTTAAATTGATGACCTACTGTACAGATATTACTGTATACACTGCCTGATTAAAAAAAAAAAAGGATCTTAACCTCAGCTTTGATTACAGTACTCTCAGAACCACACGCTTTCACAATTTGAGTTCTGAAATATGCCTGTGCCATCAGGAAAGAAAAACTCCAATGATGTGATAACCTGGCAATTCACTACATTCAGGTCATCAGCTGACTTAATTTTATTTACACATAACATTGCTGAGCCGAGACCCAACCAACTAAAGAAAAGCCAGATTATAACACCACCTCCTTGTACAGTGAGGCTTATACAGTGGCCAATCTGCATCTCTTTATGCGCCTCTCTTCTTTCCCTGATGCAGCCATCAATCTGGACTTGGTCAATCTGGACTCATCAGACCACATGACCCTTCTCCACTGGTCCAAACTCCAATCTTTATGCTGAAGATTGCCTAAGCAAACTCAATCCTTTTCTGATTACTTTAGCTTTTCCTTATGGCCACACAGCTGTTTAGTCCCAATCTTGTAAGTTTCCATCACATTGTGTGTGTAAGTGATCTTCACTCATGATTTTTTTCCGATCACATTTGCTATCCTTCACACAACACTATCCTTCCAGGTTTTGATAATGTGTTGTAGGCTTCTTAACCCAGTTCCACTCACTCACTCATTGACTCATAGGCTCTATACCGCTTAATCCTGTATACAGGGTCGCGGGGGCCTGGAGCTTATCCCAAGAGAAGAAGTGCATGAGGTGGTGGAAACCCTGGACAGGGTGCCCATCCATCACAGGGCACACACATACAGTACACACACTCTGTGGGCAATTTGGGAACGGCAATTACTGTAGCAATCTGGGAGGAACCCGGATTACCAGGAGGAAACCCACCAAGCACGGGGAGAACATGCAAAATCCAAGAATCGAACCAGAGCACTGGACGTGCAAGGGCAACAGTGCTAACCACTAAGCCACTCTGCCACCTACCCCAATTCCAGTCATTTCAAATCTCCTTAGGTATATCTTTGTTTGATGCAGCATCATTTTGACCAGAGAGTGTATTTTAAACATCCTATCCAATATGACCAACAGATGCACTTGACATATTTAAAGCCATTTAGGTGAGGTAATGTAATAAATAAAATGAATCCTGGTCGAATCATGAAGTCAACAAAGAGATGCTAAAACAGACATTTTGAAAAGAAAAAAAAAACAGCATTAATTTCTTCATTACACTAGTAGTTATGAACATGAGCTAAGTCTCAAATACTCTTCTGCTTGTGCCTTGCCAGACTGCAAAACTGAGTTAGGCATGGTGCATTATTCATTCCCAGATGTTGTACTGAAAAATCACAAGAGACACTTGACACTGTTCAGAAGAGAAGTGTCAAGAAAGGGAACCAAGGAGAAGGAGTTGGCTGAAGTACTGAGCAAGAAAGCAAGTAATTAAACCATTGGCTGTTCCTCTGGAAGCAGGGGCGAGGGTTAATGACATGAGATCCTCATGTCCATAAAGTGAAAACAGTACTGTTCTATGTTAAACATTACCAACATGCACATTCTACACACTCTGCAGGGTATAGTGCATGGTCCACCATTTGAGACGGCTGATGTCCTGGTGAGACCCACATATTTGCTCACTTTATCCTGTTCTAAAGAAAGATATAATGTACAAACAGGACGCCTCCAGGACCGGTGTTGAAAACCTTTGCTCTAAGTAACCACTTACAATATTTGAAATCTTTCATATTAAAGTTCATTCTTCCATGTAATATGGCTTGCTATAGCAGAGCATGCACAATAAAACAAGCTTAAAAACGTAAAAAGTAATGGTCCATGCCACAAGATGAACTTTTGCATGTCGTGATGTTTATTATCATCGAATGACAATGTTTCATCATGTGACATGCTTATAGCAAGCCATATAATATTATGAAGCATTCATATGAAGGCCTTATAAGTACATAATCAAATACAATACATAAAATGTTGCTACACATTTCATGGTTTTGAATATGCGACTACGTAAATATACTGTAATAGCATGCATTTTAGTTTCCACTAGTGTATGAAGTGGTTTCCTCAGGCCTCTCTCGTCACACATATATTTTTTACAGTTCATCACAATTATTTTGAAACTAGAACTACCCACAATGCAAGTTGCCAAGCAGTGAAAAACAACAAAGGTTAAAAGAACTGAAGGAATAGTGTAGCTAAAGGAGAAAAAAGGATCAAATAGGGTAGGAAAAAGGGCATACTTTTCGCAACGCTGATTCAGATGACCGGACATTCTTGGGAGATGTCTGTGAAGAGATCAAGAGAATTAATGTCTTGTTGACCGCTCTTCAGAGATATCTCCTATGGTACTGTACTCGAATAAAAGTGTCAGTTCATTTTTTTCCCTTTTTTTTAAATTTTTTTTTACCCGACCTATATTCTGCCTGGTTTCTGACAGCATTAAACCTGTGTTGCCATCCTCAGTCCTTATTCTTTGCCTTACATACTGTGCCCTAATTAGCTCACATTTAGACATTATACTATACCATCTGACTTCAGATTTAGCATACAGTAGCATGGCGTATCTTCTTAAGAGTACGTGATTCGGTATTCCAAAAAGTTAATGACTGGGTAACAATGGAATTAGTTATATAACCAACCAAGAGGCCAGACATTTGCTTATTGTGCTGCTACCACCACCATGCTTCTTTGAGGGGGTGATGTTCTCAGGGTGTTGTGCCATACTGGGTTTCAATTAAATATATAATTCAGGCAATAATAGGCACTTTTCAAATGATTTCCAAACATTATTATTTTAGCAAAAAAAAAAAAAATGAAAAGGAAAATATCTGTAGGCTAGAAAACAAAGCAGCATATTATGTTAAAGATCACTTTTCAAAAAAAAAAAAAAAAGAAAAAACTTTTAACTTTTATGACAAAGTCTTCAGAAGAACTGTGGATGATTCTGCGAGATGCAAATTTTCTTATAAAACTGCACAAACTCACTTCAACTTTGGTGTGATGACAAACCTAAGTTTTTGTCATTGCACCAATAATTTACTTTGTTTCATTAATTACTGTTTACTGTTTTTTTTTCCCCGATTTTCTCCCTAATTTAGTCGTGTCCAATTCCTCCCCGTCACTAGGGGGCTCCCACATTAAGGCTACTACTACCACTCAGTCGGGAGGGCGGAAGACTATCACATGTTTCTTCCGAACCACGTGACACCATCCGACCGCATGTTTTCGAACTGCTCGCTCACGTACCGTTGGGGGCGGAGTGACACACTCGGAGGACAGCGCTATCCACTCCTTCCGCTTGCGTGTGAGCTCACAGACGCCTCTGATTGGCTGTAGAGCCGTGATTAATGTGGATGCAATAAGTACCTCTGATCCCTCCCCTCTGAGAGAGCTCGGCCAATCAGCTCTCTTTAGATCTCCGACTGCGAGAGGTTACAGCATCACCCGGGAATCAACCTGTTTACTGCTTTTTATAGTTTTTTTTTTTAGAGAATTTTTTAGCAGTGGTTTTTACAGCGGTTATTTGCATGTGACTTTTGCACAGTACTGTAGGTTTGATTTTATCGGACCAGAGAACCTATGTTTGCTGAACCTTAAACATGCTTTTTTTGTAAGCGCCAAATGAAATGTCTTGCAGCTCTTCCATAAGGCCCCAGTATCAACGGTTGTTTTAATCTGAGCTTCAGTTACCCTTGGATTCTTGGTTGCTTCTTTAACTGATGCTTGAATTACCCGGTCACTGACTTTTGGCAGAAATCCTCCTCTAAACCTCGTCCTTGACCTTTGTATGGTATGTTCCTTAACAAAATCTGACGCTTTCCATGAAGAGGTACATTTCTATATCAAGATCACAAGTGAACCCCAGACATCTGGTGACAACCGCTTGCACCAAAATAATTTAGGATTTCAAAACAATAGGGATGAATACTGATGGAGCTCATATTCAAGTTTTTCTAGCCTAATTTAATAAATGTATAAATAACAAAATATTGTACTAGACAAAAAGTGGTACGATTGCTATATGAACATTGATAATAAGACAAAAATGTACAGGCACAGGACACAAGGCAAAGCTCAAGGACAGACTGCAAAGACAGACATTAGAGACAGCGAAAAGGAGTCAGGAGATGATGGCAACACTGACACGTTTTACGAAAATGAAATAAACCAGTGACTTTGTATGTACGTATAGTACTATAATTCTATACATTTCCCTGTGCAAAAAATTCAGCAAACATATAAACACTGACATTCAATATACATCAGAAGCAGGAAGACAGTATATGGTTGAGACTGTTTGAAATTGTCTTATTGGAAATTAACCCAAGCCCATTCTGAAATTCTCTTCAAATATAATTATTCTTTATGTTCAAAGACATGTCTAATTCAGAATGTTGGCTTTTTTCCAGAAAAAAGTTCTAATAAACCATGAGCATTTACAGGAGATAAAGAGAGCAGAAGGAAGAAAGAAATATTCTCAGAACAGGAGAACTGTAGCGTACCTTCATAGGGGCCAGCTGAATGGGTGTGATGTATGACGGGTCTACCATGGGTTTGGGCCGGTTGGCCGTGTCTGCCAGGAGACTCTGCCATTGCTGAGGAAGCCCGGTGAACTTCTGTTCGTGGGGGTCAAACCCTGTGTGCACGCGATGCTCAAAGTTCGATGGGGCTGAGATTTCCAGCCTTTTCTTCTTCTTTCCAAACATGTTGGAAAAGCTGGACAGACCTAGAATCACAGAAAGCAGAGTATTAAAATATAATGCTTTGCAATGCAATCAAGTAGATAAGACAGCAGTTGCTGTTAGTTTTTCGGCCACAGTGGAACATCTGATCTCGGCAGAGGTTTGGGACTTGGGACTGGCAATGCACCGATCCTAGGCCTTCTGCATGGCAGGCAACACAGCCACCACTGAGACATCAATGCCCAAGGAGATGCAGTAAATAGGCAAAATGTAAACAACAGCAACAATAACAACAACAAAAAAAATCCCAAAGTGGAACAAATGTTCAGGTCCTCACATGGATTAAGAACCCACATAAACACACAATTATTATATTCTGTATAAAGCTGGATTTTACCACATACAGTATATTGATTGTTCTTTCTGTGTTCACGCGTATATCGGGTGTGAGGTTAAATCAGCCACATAAGCTCTTAAGCAATTTCCAGGCATGAACTACGGTATAATTAAACCAAAGACTTTAGATCTCTAAAATTATACGTACTATAATTGAACACTGCCAAAAGACAAGTCCTTTTAAAGAGATTTGTAATGGTTGTAATCTATTTTGCTATATTTGATATTACACAACGCAGGAATCCATTCATAAGAGTACATTTCCAAACCGAGTGTCCACCTATCCATCCCTTTGTGTTCTCACTGCTATGTTGATCTCAGTTTATCACGATTATGCATCACTTTCGTTGGTCGCAGTCATCCAGGAAAACAATGATGTCCTTCAGCGGTGGCACACTGAGCCGGACACCGTGCCTGGCTGACCTACGCACTGCCAGTTGGGCCGCCGACATGTGCACACAGACAAAGGGACAGCCGGCGTGTGTGCGTGTCTGAATGTGTGTGAGAAAAAGGAACAGAAAGAGTTCTGTGAATAAAACAGGCTACGTGTTCACTAGTACATCGTATGTGAATGCAGCGTGGGCAGAGCTCTTTTCCGTTCAAAAGCTTAACGTGTAAAAGAATCGGTTTGCACAGGCGGCTAAATCTGGACTGATCTGGGAAGCAGCTGAGATTCAGATGGTGTACTTAAACCAACAGTGGTATTTGCATGAATGAAGAGCTCTGTCTCCCGGCAACACCCGAGAGCATGCATCGAATGAAAAATAACATGGAAGATCATAGCGCTGATTAACGGGACCCGTCTCATTCAGTTTTCTTATTTTAGCTCCAGGGAGAGAGAGAGAGAGAGAGAGAGAGAGAGAGAGAGAGAGAGAGAGAGAGAGAGAGGGCTACTGGGAGGGATGGGCTTTCTAAACAGGAACAAGACGGAGACAGGACAACAGAATGATTAAGCACAGCATGTTCACATTTAGATATACAGTCAACTTAATTAATGGCAAGCTTCATTACAATGAAGGAAAAACCAATGTATACAAGGAGAACAGTGCACCAAGATTGCCGACAAGGACGCCTCTACCACCATGTACTGTATTGACCTTTCAGATATCTGACCTTGCAGTGACCTTGACGCTGTCTGGGTCAGTTCTAAAATGTAATCAGTCCATCCATCTGCTATATGCTCTAATATTTTCATATAAAACTTACAAACATTCAACTGCTTGTCTCAAAGACATTGCACAAACAAGACTCTCGCACAGACAAAATCACAGACAACCTGATTACGTAATGCCTCTACCAACTTGTAAAGGAGGCGTAAAATGCCTTCTGGATGAGGATAATTGGATGTTTTAGGCTTTGTCAACTTAGACTCTGCAACAAAAAAAATAATTAAAAATCAACTTGAAAAACAGAACTTGGATCCACACCCTACCCCTGAGTCTATCCCGCTATTACAGAAGTGCCAAGCTATCAGACAAGGAGAAATGATGCAGATTGAGCCTTGTGTCTGAACTACTGTATGCTGGTGTTATAGGAACCCTGCTGTCATACCCATGCTTCTGTCAAACTAAGAAGTTTTTAAACAATTCAAAGCCAGAATCCCCCCAGCCATGAATCTGTGCGATAGATCTCTAACCAGGTGCCATGCCTTGGTGAGAAAATAGAAACAGCCTTATCACATGCCCACCCCTCAACATCTTTGTAAAGAAAAAAGGAGGTGGATAAAGGCCATATTTTGACTATAAGGGACAAAAATAAGCAAATATAGGCATCTATTGTCCCTAGTTCTCTGGGACCCACCTGTGAGTCTGCATATACTGTACTGTATCTACCACCATACCATAAATGTAATGATTTGTTTTTATTTTATTTGGTTTTCATCTTTTCTCCCACAGAATGAGAACACATGTTCAACCAGTTTTGTCTTTAAACTCCTCGAGGACAAGGGAAAATGTTCCACCAGCCTTCCTGAGACACATCCATGATCAATATGCACTTAAAATGAATGACAGCAAGCTCAAGGCCGCCACAGAATCGCCACAATCCTGCACAGTGAAGGAACTTATAATACTACACTAATGCTAGGATGTTTGACTTAAAGACAAGTTAAAACCTGCCCTGGTTTAGGAATGGTTTGATAATGAACAGATGTGCGATGCGGCGGTAGTAGCCCTGTTTGCTTCCTGACAACTGTTGACTCTCCAACTTGTACATGGAGCCCCTTTAAAGCACGCATACATTCTTCTCATTCCTTCTATTCATGGACCATCTGCTCAAAATAACATTCCGTACGCACAACAGTGCATTCCTGCATCTATATCATCTTACTTTGCTCTTTTCTGCTGAGCTCACAATTTCACCTACGCGATGCAGGCATGCCAACATTCCGTTTCACTTTCAGCCTCGTGTCCACCAGCTCTGGTTCGTTGGCTGAATATGTCTATGTGTGTGTGTCACTTTTCCAATGGCGAGTTCTAGCCAAACGCAACAATTTGACAATCCCCAATTTGAGTGTCAGCAAATTTTGACATAGTAAACAGCGCCTTCAGTACAGGTGCACCCTTCAGACACTTTGTATTCTCTTTAATCCGAAGTTATGAAGCAGATAATCAGACGAGTCTATCCCCCCTCTTACTGTAATGTACTTAGTGGACAGATGAAGCTGATGAAACTGCCTTTTTTACATTTGAATACATTTTTAAGTTGCATAAATTTGCCATTGGTAAAAGGTAAAAAGTTGCTGTTCTTCTACAGGTGGTGCACTCTGAGCTTTTGACACATTGGCAAGCAGTATCCATGTTTGTTTAGAATGGTAACAAAATCTGCAAAAAAGTTTTACATCGAATCATTATATTTATATAATGGTGAAATTAACAGAACAGATCGAATCGGCACCTTGTTCTCGTGACAATATCGCATCAGGAGCTCCCTGGTGATTCCCATCCCCACTGAATAATCATGTGTGCCCATGAGGTTATACACACAGAAGAGAGTGCAATAAGCTCAGTGATCCATGAAATGATCCATGAAAAAGGCAAAAAAACAACTCAGAAAAATCACACCTCCCAGATTGGTAGCTGTTCCTGTGGATCATGGGAAAAAGCTGGCTAGTAAGTGCTGGTCAATCTGTACAAGACGCCCTGTGTACCCTCCTGTCACTCAGGCCTAACATCGACCCCTTCCGAACAATTCTTTGAAATTTTTGAAACACATTATAAGAGCCTGCTGATCATTCAAAACCTCAGACTCGAGTCAAAGGCATTAAAAAATCTCTACATGACACAGACTGCACCTGAATGCTGTGGTTTTATTTTGGGCCTTGCTCTGTTCAGACTGCACCTCTTACACTTGTCACAACTGCAGGTTTGGGCTGGATAGCAGACAGAGAGAGAGAGAGAGAGAGAGAGAGAGAGAGAGAGAGAGAGAGAGAGAGAGAGGGAAGGAGCTGTTGAAATCAATGACCTAGACATATGATTACATAGACTGCTGACAGCTTAAGGCATTCTGGGTATTTAAAAGAAATGAAATAATTGTGGTGAACAGCAAGGGTCCAGTCGCAGCCTTTTTATGATTTCACCAAAAACGTACAGAGAACCTAATCAAATATGGCTGTAACTGAAATTCAAGAGCATGATTTGAAATAAAACTAATTTGCATAAAGTGCAATGCCCTGGACTATTTATATCCTGAACATGGAACATGTGGAGATTGTATTTAACACTGTTAAAAACACAAGTTACTAATTAATATCACACTTGTACTTAATGCATCCACAAAGACAGGTGTAGGTGGACATGGTTTACACAGCTTCCCTAGAGGATATTAAAAGTCCTTATTCCTAAATTCTGGACAAGCGTCAGTACTTTAACAAAATTTGGCAGCAGAACCTTATGTTCCAACTACTGGCTAGTACATTATCACTAGTATACATTATCACTGGCTGTGATAATGTAATTTAACAATTCAAATACACACTTATTTGTGATAAAAAAAATAATAAAATTTCATGCATACATTAGTTGCATCATGAATATGCTGGTCTGATACAGTCCAGGGTCATGGCATTAAAAGAAAAGCCTTGCACTCGACCTGAAGCTCTGTTTGTCCCTGAACCATCTGTCACCATCTGAGGGACGGCAGGCATTTCCCGCCCGGAGCAGTGCACTGGCATCATGGGCCAAAGCGAGGCCTGGCCATTACCCAGAAGCCCTGCTAACAAAACAGAGCCCAGCACTATTTTAGGTCTTTGTACACATGTGCTGTTAAGTTACTCCTTGCATGGCCAAATGGCTGCAGACCCTCCTGCTACAGTACATGGGGCTTAGGGTGCATTAAGTACACATTAACTGACTTATGACAAGCATGCTGTACAGGCAGGTTGTTCTTTCCATCAGTATAACTGACAGACAATGAAAAGGGAGAGAATGTAACAGTATAACAGTATAACAGTATAATAGTATTCGTAGCCCTTCCTTAATGTAAAGTAGATTCAGGAATGATCACACAATGGCACGTCAATCACTGTCAGTTCACCTTAAATAAGAGCTGGATAAAATAACCAACACACATACTGTATCCATCTAAACATATCAAGATTTCAAAACTATGAAATAACACATATGGCTTTAGGTAATTAAGTAACAACAACAACAGTCAGTTATTTTAAGACACGAAGGTCAGCTGTTCTGCCAAATGGATTTGCTAAACCCATCAAGCACCATGTTGAGACTGGCTCTCAAGAAACCCGTCCAAGGAAAGCAAGAGCAAAACTTATCTCTGCCCCTGAGGAGAAGTTCATTTAGAGTCACCAGCCTCAGAAATCAACAAATAACGAACGGCACCTCAGATTAGAGCCGGTACGAAGACTTTATAGATCATGAGTAACAGAAACATCTCAACATCAGCTGATCAAAGGAGATTATTGCATATTTTGGACGTCTTCGGCGTTGTTTTACAATGCAGGAAGAAGGAAAAATCTGGAAAGATCATGGGATTGGAAGACGTGTCCAGAATTTTGACTGCTACTGTATCGAGCATTTAGACTTGATTCTGTCTTTGCTTCTGTTATGTTTATCTTCTTGGTGTGATTCTTGGAGGCAGATGAGAAGACAACAATTTTGCCAAAGCACCGACTGAAAAAACCAAGTGTGCTCTGTGATATGTAGTGAACACTGCTGTGCTACTCCTCAGTAGGAAAGAACTAAGAACTCGGCTGCACAGAAGATACAAAACATATTATGCTACTACATTTTCTCCCTTTTCACTATGTCGGTTTTAATAAGGGACAGAACAATCTGTCTGTACAACATGCTTGTCCAAATGTACCAAAAGTAATAAGCAAAGCATGTATCTGCAGTGTGACAGGAAATGTAGATTTTGGATATCTGGACCAAAGGATTGGACGAAATGGGACAACATGAGAAAGGGAAAGAGAAGAAAAAGGCGAAGCAAAGAAAAGAAAGAAAAGGAATGAAAAGAATAGTATTATTAATTTTGCAGCAGGTTTCGTTGTCAAAGTTTGTCTCCCATGGCTTTATTATGCAGTACGACATCAGATTAAACCAAATGAGCCAAAAATTCGCTTTCACAAAGTATTCCACAGTAGAACTAATTTAAAGAGTACCAGTACCATGAAGTGCACAAAATCCTAAAGCAGTACCATAATTATTTAGTCTATCATAACTGATCAAAAAGGTCGATCTAAGCAGAATTTTGATTAGTACATTCTGACTTAAAAAAACAAACACTTTATATACAATGAATCAACTAAGAGATGGAAATTACTGGTTGTATTGAAAAATATAATAAAATTAATTATACTGTAAAGGAAAATAATATATAAGAATAATGTTTAACATACCAAAATGCACAATTATTGCTCTCTGTAAACATTATACATAGTTACTTAATCATGCGTTCTTACCTGGTACTAGATTCATTCGTCCTCTTTCAATAAATATGAATTTAAGAATTCTATATCATTCACATGCACACACATGTCCATAAGGGGATGTAATGTTGGAAAAACATTCCCTGGCTCTTCACCGTGGGTGTAGTAGAGGCCTCGCCTTGGGCTCACCCATTCACGCTCGTATAATGACCAAAGAAACACTGTGCCAAAAAAAATGCCAACGACAGCAGCCTGATGCAGACAGGCTAAGCCCGGCGCATTGGGATGCAGGACGGCAGAGACTCTCCCGGGCTGACACCATCGTCCTGTTTGTGCTCTGACTTCCTGCTCCAGCACCGTCTCTCATGTCCACGGACAGTGTGTCACCTTCTGTAGACTAACTAACTCTCAGACTGGCACAGCGCAACATCCGTAGTGCGACCACCGCCTGCAATGGACAGGACACCCACTGTCTATCACATTGTACAAGTGTGAGTGAGAAAGTGAGTGTGCACAGTCAGAGCCACCCGACGTTAAAGAAAGAGGGTTTGAGAGAGAGAGAGAGAGAGAGAGAGAGAGAGAGAGACAGACAGGGAGACAGCTGCTACAAGCAAACACTGTGTGTTGATGCTAGACAAGAGAAGTTTAAAAAAGTTAATTTATTTCACTGAATGATTCACCCCCCCCCCCCCTACACCTACTGTATCAATGAAACATGACTACACAGCTCACTACAAACTCATAGGCTTTCAGGAGGAAGTGTAGAAGAATCTGCCAGAGCTTCAGGAGCTGAGTGGGAAGCCTGCAGGAGCACCGCACCCCTTTCTTTCTTTCCACACGCTATTTTTACCCACATCCCCACAGCCCCGACTGTGGCATGCTCATTAGGGTGAGGGCTGCGGGGGCATCTGGAGATAACAGTGGTCCACCGCTCTAACATAGAAACACACCAGGAACATGAGAACAACCATCTTAAGCATCCAAAGCATTTTCAAGAGGAACTTTCACTTGCTCCATTCCTTAAGCTTGACCCTGGAAGGTTTAGTGATACATGATGTCTAGCAATAAACTTGCATTTTGACTTTTAAAGTTTGGTCATGTCTGGAGCTCAGCGCTGTATCCGTCATGACACCATGCATGATTTTGTATTCCTCAGTGTTTAATCATTTGCCGTTAATGCACAATTTTGGCTTTTACCAAATAAAATGTTTTACGTCAATTTACACTTACACAGTTTTTGCTTTCAGTTTACCAAATTCACCTTGCATATAAAAAAATTGCAAAACACAGTGTCTAAAGAGAGTTGTGTATTTTTGTCAGCCGTGCAACACTAGAGAACCCATCAGCCATTGTATTTGACATGGTTTCACACACACACACACACACACACACACACACACACACACACACACACACACACACACACACACACACATTTACATTAACATTTAAGCATTTGGCAGATGCGCTTATCCAAAATGACTTATAAAAAGAACACACACACGCGCGCACATGCACACACACACATACATACACAAGGGTTAAGAGTAGCATTTGATATATGTTGTCAATTGCATGCCCTGTTTGTTTATATACCATGAATGTTGAGCTTGTCTACTGTATATTACATCATCTTCGACTTGTTTTTCGTGTTTTCTGTGTTTAATAAAATGCTACATACTTCCAGCTGATCTTTGACAACCGGATCACCAGTCATTATTAATAAATCAGGCATATTAATGCTTTTTAGTAAGCATATTTCAGGAGGGTGAAGGCAAGTTTTTTCTTAACAAAATGATTGTTTACTGTAAGTCTGAATAATTATCGCTTATTTAAATGACAAAGAACATTGAAAAAAATTCACTCATTCAATTGATTTCATATATAATAACATTTACATTTAACTTTTTCTTATGCGTTACAGAACTTTTTCTTATGCAGATTGCTACCAATTAACTAGAGAAGCCAAGAAAAATACATGATTTGCTCACAAAATATCTCAATATTATTGAGAAAAAGACACGGTCTAGGGTATATTACAAAAGCATTCATTAATGAGGCCTTTAGGCTATGTTCACGTCACAAGCCACGTCGTTGAATTCCAATTTTTTTGTCAGATTGAATTTGCATATTACAAGAATTCACATTAATAATTACAAGTGACTTGTATCTGACACTAATGTGGACGTGTCTGTCCTCTGAAATGCACATGAATGCTGTATATCCTGAAACACTGCTTTATTACTGTAGGTTCCCTCCAGTGCTGCTTGGACAGATTCATTGCACTGAATATCTTCTAAATCACTGATTCCACTTTCCCTCCGCTGACTACCTCCTCCGCTGCTCTCCACTGCTGAAATGAAAACCCTGTGCTGCTGGTGCTGACTGATGACCTCGACGATCTCCCTAAGCATGCACAGAGGCAAAAAGTTGCATGAGTTCCAATCTGCCTCAGGTTGCCATCATTCTCATTCAAGTCACATGATATATTCAACATATACAGTATACTATCTATAACCACATATGAAAGTGCCTTAGATCCGAAAAACATCAGATTTGTGAGTCCAGACACCACTGTCTCTTTAGAGGGATTTGAGTCACTTCAGGCTGGTAAGGTGAATTTAGCCATACTACAAAATGTAAACATACTGTATATTACACCTCGAATGATAAAAATATGGTAAAACATTAATAATTTAGCTGTATACTTCTGCAAACAACCAATGCAAATGGTGATTGTACTATTTTTTTTTAATTGCTCAACTCATTGTACCAAGTGTGAAGTCAACCCAGCCTCCATTGCTCTATCGTTTTTGGTTTGATTGAATTCGTTCAAGATATTCAACTGCAGTCATTCGAAGAATTAACGCACACATTTACACATTGTTTCTTCTTTAATCTTGGCATATTTTTGGGATCTTGAACAATCAGGACCTTAGTTCTTTGGAATTATATTGTAGATGTAAATTGAGAGCAAACATTCAGACCGAATTAAAGATCCAAACACACCCAGAACAAGTTATCTTTATTTAAACTTTAAGATGCTTCGAAATTTCCTTCGTCACTGCCCATATGGAGTGTGTTACTTTGCCCAGAGGGAGACATCTGTCCACTGTCACTGAGGTAGAACAGCAGCACTTTGGGCCAAACTTTCTGAGTCAGCATAGTCTTTTCACAAAATGAGAAACGGCCACAAACACCTAAGTCATGGCCCAAGGATACACTCAGTAACATGACGACGTCCTTCTAAAACAATTTCTAATGGATGAGGGCTGTTAATATCACTCCATGTTCGACTATTAATCTGGCAAGCACAAGCATTACTTTAATTTCTTCTGATTTATTTCATCAATTAAAAAACCCGTGTGTAATAAATGTAAATGATTCTCAGGGGCCAATTCCTTGAGTCTCAAGGCAATCATTGCAGGCTGACATTTTTTACTACTGCACGCTGTCAGTGAGCTGTTGAACAGAGCACTCAATCAGCCGACGTACCGATTGGACACAGTTTCTCAAGGAAAAGTCAATAAACCAGGACTGTAGATCAGGTACAAGTTTATTGGCGGACCGAAAAAGGTCGCCTTTTTCGGAAGAGCAATTATAGGGCTGCATCAAGCAAAGAAAACAACTAAGGAGATTTGAAATTACTAGAAATGGGTTAAGAACCCTTCAACACATTATCAGTACCATAACTTGGAAGGATCGTGCTGAAGCGTCAACTTTGTGGAAGAAATGTGGTCGGAAAAAATCATGAATAGAGATCTCATTAACACTTGAAACTGCATGGTAAAAAAAAAAAGAACAATAATAACCATAGCTATTTCCATACTCACACAATGTGATGAGAACAACTGTGTGTCCACAAGGAAACCACTTGTTAGTAAGACTAATTAGAAAAAGGCTTAAATTTGTTAGGAAGCATAAAGATTTGACTTTGGGGCAACGGAAAAAGGTCATGAGGTCTGTTGAGTGCAGATTGACCATATTCCAGAGCGATGGGTGGGTCAGGGTAAGAAGGGAAGTGACGCACTCATCATGCACAGCGGCCACTGTATAAGCCTCGTGAGGCAGTGTTATTATCTGCCATTGCTTCAGTTGGTCGGGACTAGACTCAGCAATGTTATGTGGCAATAACATAACGTCAGCTGATGACCTGAATGTACTGAATAACCAGATTATCACATCATTGGAGCTTTTCTCCCTTGATCGTACAGGCATATTCCAGAACTCAAATTGTAAAAGAGTGGTTCCGGGAGCTGGTCAACATGGACTGGGCAATAAAAGCTAAAGCTGACTGATATCCTAGAATATGTGACAAGTTCAAGTACAGGGAACTTTTTTTTTTCTTTCAAAAGTTCCTATAGTCCTTATATGTACGACGAGCCACCCTATGGCCAATTTCAGAACGTCAATTAATCTGATCTGCATCTACAGTAACGCTCTATGTTTTGCTTCACTGTGCTATCAAAAAATATTATGATAAGCTTATAAACACTTTTAAAGATTTTAACCTTTAATAGCAAGACAATAAATAATGCCCCAATGGCACACACATGCATTATAATATATCACTGAAGACTACAGTAATTGTGACCTGCAGAGATGGAGTTTAAGGTTTAATCATACCCTGTCAGTCCATTCTTAAGCTTTCAGTGTGAAACAGAGGTGTTCTGAGAAGTGAAGTGAAATTACAGTCTGCTGAGCAGCCATGCAAACTTACACACTTACAGACCAATACACACATACATTATTTACCCAAATATTCACTTCTGAGCACACACACACACACACACAACACACACAGCAGCACAAACAGCATGGATTAACATACTGTACTGCTGTAGCTTTCTGCTTTAAAACTACACTCTTGCATCTCGTCTCTGTGACCCTGTTTCAAAGCATCTAGTGTGTGAGAGCACTTTGCTGGATCCTGTGAGATTCCTGACAAAATCCCCCTGCATGAATCATTTAGCAGATGCTCCACAACACACAACATACCGCACGGGCACGCTGCATGCATGGATTAGCAGAACACATCCTTATTTATGGCTGACTGTGCAAACGAGACTTTCTCCTAATCATGTTTTACATAATCATTGAATAAACATCCAAAGTAGGATATGTACATATGCTCCCTGGCGGCTTTAATGGGAACACCTGTACCCCTGCACATTCATGTCCTTAACCAGCAAATTATGTAGCAGACGCATGACAATGCAGCACAGTAATGCAGTTAATGTCTCAGAGCTTTGGTTTCACAGACTATATAAAACAAAATAGACAAACCCTCTGTGATGTCACCCATAGATTTTATGAAGTGCGGTTTTGAAGGTCAACTGTGGGAGCTCTGCTAGTCGCCATCTTGGCAGGAGCTGATTTTGCCTAAACCCTGGTTAATCTATAAGTGGTGGCACGGATGAACAATTATGCATCATTTTACAGATTGATATAATTTTAATTGATGAGTTACGTAAGAATTCACATGAATGGGAAACCTAGCTATGGAGACCAATTTTATGTCAAAGTAAAGTTGAGCAATTTAACATGGGGTCCATTGACACACTTTTGGCAAAAGCCCCCAGTGGACATTCAAGGAACTGCATGTTTTGGCACTTCAGCTTTAGCTTCATTTTTTCAGAACCGGAGGATGCCCCTTGTTTGGTTCTCATAAAACATCAGTGTGGAGAAATCATGGTTACTTAGACTGTTTGGTTCACAACTCTGGGACAAGACAAGTTTTAGAAAGTTCCCAGGCCCGCCTCTATGGGCATGGAGTTTGCATGTCCTCCCCGTGCTTTGTGGGTTTCCTTGCACAGTCCAAAGAAATTAGATTAGGTTACTTGGCATTCTAAAATTGCGTGAATGAGTGTGAGTGTGTGTTTGTGTGAGCCCTGCAATAGATTGGTACCCTGCCCAAGGTGTATCCCCCTCGTGCCCTAAGTCTCCTAGGATAGGCTCCAGGCCCCCCGCGACCATGTACATATGATTAAGCGCTACTATATAGGATGAGACGCCAATGATTTAAAAGGAAAACCATTATAACAGGAATGACCTGTCAATCTCAAAACAACAGAATATCAACATTTATTGAGACCCTCCATCACGCTTGTCTGTTCACACGTTGTCTGATCGGATTACATCCGTAGTCCCTTAAGTTTTTCACTTCAGAGTTCAGAAATCCAGATCAGAAAACCGGACATACAAAACGTCTCCATCTCGAAAATCAAAAATATGAGCATGAACTGGCTCGCGCCTCCCAAACATAGCAAAAGTAGTCAAAGCAGAAGGATCAGTTTGGAAGTATCTAGGAAACTGTACTGCAGTATGGCTTCTAAAGCATTTGTATAATATTCAGGTTTACAAAATGGATCTCAGATCCTTTAAGCTGCTTCTAGATTTAATGTTTTGTTAAATTGCATCTGTCTTGTATTTTTACATAGGGACTAGATGCTGAACAAAGCAATCTATAATCAATAGCAGGTTTCGAGGGGTTCGAGACTCACACAGATCATCAGCAGTTTCATCGCTTGACGTATTTGAAGCATGAGCAAGGATGTATTTCAGCTGAGATAAAAATAAATGCTATTATTACATGTTGCTTTGAAGTCGTATTTGCAGTGTTGTGTCGGAGTCGCTCATTCAGCGTTGCGCCAATGTCGTGTAGTCAACGCTGTTCCAACCTGATTTCAAGTATTTCTAACTTTCAAAAACACCCTAATACCAACAGTGTTCCAACATCTTTAATGTTCTCTAATAACACTGCGACAGCGTTTTGATAAACCGGTTTAACCACATGGATACAAGTGAGATTATACTCTGCATGTGAGTTTGCCCACACATATATTTGCAATCTCCTCCTCTGCGTTTCTGACAGTAGCCAGATCTTCATGGCAGCTTACCAAAGGCATTACGCAATTTAAAAACAGGGTTCTGTATAGCAGCAGATCAGCAGCCTACACAATGCAGACAGGCAGACAGACAGACAGACAGACAGATAGACTGAGAGAGAGACAGAGAGACTGCTGAGGAAAAAGATGACACATCTGACACCAGCCTGTACAGACTGGCAAGGCATATAATTTGACTGGAGATAATTAGAGGTGTCCAGCTCCATGAATGCAGTTTTTGATGATGTAAGCGTATTTAACAACTCAAAAATTTCCTGATCCAGATCTCCAGTGCCTCCCCAAAGCCTAAACTAACTATCTGCACCTGCTATAGTTCAATGATACCAAGGTGAGTGCTCAGAGTCAATACTCTGTCGTCTACTGTGCATGCACGCAGTCTCTTTTTGCATATAAGAACGCCTGCCTTTTTCACTGGTAAGCAAAAGAAAAGCTTTAAAGTACTAAACAGTGAAAGAAGAAAGATCAGGATGGAAGGTAAACTTTGGCACAGTGGGCACACTCCATGGTCCCCAGTTTGATCCTAAGCTCAGATCACTGTCTGTGTGTGACCTTTGCATAACCCCCTCCTCCATGTCTAAACCTCCTCTAGCTATAGAATGTGTGAAAGTGTTATTCGCCCTTTTCTGAATACCTTCAAATGTCTTTTGACTACAGATTGCTTTGGACTACCGCTTATCTGAATGGTCCCTTCCTGCCTAAATAAAAAAATAAACATTATACTGTATATACAGTACTGTGCAAATGTCTTGGGTACCATATTATCTTTAGTACAAATTTTGTTATATATGCTTAACATACAGTATATGCATTATTATCCACAAAATCATCCACTACTTCCAAGCATAACTTAAAAAATGAATACAGAAGAATATTTGCATGCCTGTAAAGAAAGATACATGACATACCAGTTTTCAGATGGTAACAAAAAGCTAATGTAGGCTCCTGGGTTTTGCATGAGACGGGAAACAAGCAAGTCTGACAAAGTTATCAGAAGAACTCCTATTATTATTATAAGCATGCTCAGTAAAACCTCCCAGCTGTTTTACATACAGTACTGTGCAAACGACTTGGACATATAACGTAAAATCGCGTACTGAAGAATATGGCAGTTCTTTTGGTAACTTTGTCTTATTTGCTCCTTTCTTTTTTCATGCAAAACCCAGGAACCAACATTTGTTTTTTTGTTTCCATCTGAAAAACTGGTATGTTATGTAATATGTTGCTTTCTTTCCAGGCATGCAAATTCTGCAATGTTATTTATTTATTAATTTTTAAGTAATGTTTGGAAATAGTGACTTGTTTTGGACACTATGTAACAATGCAGACATGATAAACATATAGTATATAATATATTATTTATGTTATGTTATGTTATGTTATGTTATGTTATGTTATGTTATGTTAAAAAGTGCATGTGACGCACATCAGGCCAAGACCAGGATAATACACTCACATAAGAAAAATTTATTAATGAATAAAGGATCAGATTAAATACAGTCCTACATTTATTCTCTCACTGTGACATTTACACTGACATTTTCATCTCCACTGTTGGAACACTGAGATATGATGCACTGCTGTTGAGGTCCATGAGCCAGCATCAGAGAGACAGAGAAATGCATCTATAACTGACTAAAAACTAGACACAGAGAAAGTAATGCACAAAGTAACTTGCAAAGGAAATAAAGAGGAATGGTTAATAAATTTGAGCAAATTGTTAATACATGTATTTTAATGTGTTTAACAAGACCATTAAAATTTTGTGGTCATTTTACAATGATGTAAAAAAAAAAAAAACTTGTAATTAAATTTTTCGTTAATGAAGGCGTAAAACCGATTGGCATTTACAGAAGACTTCAAGCACAGTACGGGTAATGAGACTTTTAGCCGCAGTTAAACATTTGAATGGTACAAATGTTTTAAAGAAGGCTGTACGTCTGTAAACGATGATCCTGGGCGAAGTGGCTTGGAGCCCAATGCTGTCGTTCCTGTAAACATTCAGCAAGTGAAACACCTGATCCTTGAAAACAATCGATGAATAACTTGTTGCCAACTTACAGAAGAGACGCATCTGTCTTTGGGAACTGTACACATAGTCATTCACCAAAACCACTTGCACATTTCAGGAGCTCTGCTGGGAGTTATTGCCACATCCTAACCATTCTCCAAGCCATTTTCGCATGTCTGGGTCATTAAAGTTCCTGGGAGGCCAGACATGAGGCAGGCAGTAAGCTTTTGGCTCCGTTGTACTAAGAAAACTTTAGTTTTCTTTAGACTTGATGGTCTTCAAGCACCAATGAAGCACTGGGATAAGTGCATTAGTGCAGCAAGGGATTATTACTGTGTATTATTATGTTGCACAACCAAAAGTCACGGTTTGACTTGAATGCCCCAAATACCAGCATGGTATTTCTTATAGAATTAATTAATAATAGCACAAAAAACCAAAACCTCATACTAGTAGATGTCTGGAATGTATTTATGGCCCACATTAAAGCTAATCACACAAATGCCTTTTGAAGAAAAATCTAGCTAATCTAGCCAATACACCTAATTCCAGTAATGCACGATGCTTCTGGGAAACAGCCAAAGACATTTTTTTATTCATAAATCATAACAACAAATGAGAATTTGCAAAACATAACTTTATAAAAAAACTGAACCCTAACCAGAAGCTCTGTGGAAATTCCTGGTGAGCCTTTCTTCTTTAAAAAGTGACTGAGTAAGCAAGTTAATTATGTATCAAAGCAAAAAAACCCAAATGCTACCTGCTATTTTTTAATTAAGAACAACATCCACTTAATACCATTTTTTTTAAAAAGCTGATCATACAAGCATTCATACAAATGCACAGTGAAAAAGTTTTTTTTATTTTTTATTAATGAAACATGTCCCAAGTCAAGCTACTTTCTGGCATGTTTTATGGATGTTAAAATAAACCAGAGAACCTCAAGAAAACCCACACAATCACTGATATAACATTCCACCAACAATTACCCAAGTATTGGATCAAACCAGTCACCCTGAAGCTGTGGGGCAGCAGCTCAACCTTCTGTGACCACTGCGCTGACTTTTTGGGGGGTTTTTTTAGAATCAAAAATTGGTATCTTCACAGCATTGCTCTAAATAACTTTTGATGGTGCATTTACTGTATTTATAACACACACTGGCAAAGGCTGTATCTTTCAAATCAAACTTGAAAAACCAAAAAAAAAATCTTCCTAGAAAGCTGTATGATGTAGGAAATGTTCTGATGGTTTGCTGTCCCACCTTCAGTATTCTGCATTGTTACATAGTCTGCTGTTTAAGCGATATTGTAAATCAACTTTAAGGCTGAAAAAGTACTTCAGATGATATTACAGGGCAGAAACAGACATGTAGGGTGAAACAGACAACAAAACAACAACAACAATAATAATAATACATAACACAATGAAGTTATGTTCTGATGTCCTCTCTTATTATCCACGAAACGAACTAACATGTACAGATGAAAAATAACAGTTTATAACTAAACTTCTCATAGAGATGCAAAATACTGTGTGTGTATGACAAAGAGAAGTTATCATGGGTATTATTTCATCTGTATACCCTGTTGGTAATTCATTTTCTCTCCTGTCTTTCTATTGCTATTGTATTGCTTCTATTAATCATCTTATAGTTCATCTAAACATAATATAAGACCAGTAGAGACAAGCAAAAAATGAATATAAATCTGACTAATGCTTGCTTCTCAATGACAAACTGTGACAGCAGCAGCTGATTCATGTTGTTCTGGTTTTGATCTGATTATTTCCCAGTATCAGGTCTGAGCTTAATATAGAACATTACACAGGAACTGCCTAAAACTCTGTCATTAAATTTAGCATTAACTGTTTATGTGTTTTTCAAAAGAGATAAAACACGACAGGCATGCTGTTCTAGCAGAGTTACTGTTACCACTCCTAAAGAGCATCTTCTAACAGTTTTTTCTATTTTTCTCTTTTACAGAGAAATTACAAAACCTGTGCCGAAAACCTTAAAGAGCAGCGTTACCTCTCTTATGAGGGTAAGTCAAAAATTATCCACACTCTGGCTGTAGAATTTATTTTCTCATGCTTGTAGTGATGAATTTATGTCTCATCGCATGATTCTTTTTAAGAAACTTTCACCTTCCTTAGAGTATCGGTTAAAATTATGTTTGCAGATATCCAAAGGCTTCAGTTTATGCTCTTGAATCAATGCATGCTGCTGTTCTACTCTGATAAGACAGTGCCTCCCAACAGAAGTTTTAATATAACCGGAGTGCAACTAATTTTTGACTCACCCTCATACAAAGTGGAATCATATGTTTTTTTTTTATGTTTTCTTGTGTTATGTTAAATAACATGCTTAAAAAAAGCCACATGTTACTTGAAGCATCTGCCAAGCCCATGTGAAGTACTACACAAATAAAAACATAGCAGTGAATTCTATAAACCTATGAGTCATATTACAGTCTAACTACTGTCTGGGCTGCTGTTGTAGAAAATTAATAAACACCTTTTGACTAATTAAACAATGTATTCTTTGGTCAGATTGTAGTTCAGTAGATTCTTCATAGACTGCTTTTATGCGGCTGTACAAAGCTTCCAGCAGTAAACTGAAACTGCGCAGTATTAATCTGGCTGATTTTTGCCTCTTTTTTTTAATATTCGTAAAATGTCTGAGCGAGTTAAGTCGATTAACAGGCAGGCAGACCTGTGGCTAGTGCAGTGTTTTTGCTGTGGACCCATAGAAAGTAAAGGTTGTTCATCTGTTTCCCCCCCATACTTTTCCCTTGCCTTTAAAAACCATATATCTGTAAATAACACTTATACTGTATTACTTGTAATACTTACCTCAAAAACTCAAAATCTTACCTCAAAACCTCAAAATTTTTAATTGCTAATTGTGCTAGCATGTCAGTATTTGTAATGTTATATTAACATTAGCTAGCTAGTGTTAGCTGCTAGTGAATGTTAAATGCACTTATTAACTTGTATTCCTCAGTTGTAACTCTATTATTTATGTGGTTTATGATTATATTCATGTTGATAAAAAGGGGGGAAACAAAAAAATCACAGTATTTCTTGAGTAAACATCCAAAACTAAGAGAGCTGTTTCCTGCATGGCTAGTGAAGGAAGCTATTAGCTATCTGTCAGACTAGGATTAGCCTCTTGCACTAGCAAGGACAGAACACTATTTAGATTGAAATGTGCATGGAAAAATAGAATTATAGAAAAAAATACTTAAAGTAAAATACTAACCTTGTATTTTTTGTTTACTAATAATTGCAGAGAAATGTTTATTTAAGTTTTAAACCTGATTGCTTAAGATCAGCATCGGTCATAGAAAAACCCTGGTCGGTCGACCTCTAAAGTGGAGTCATGTATATGCTTTCTCAGAATTAATTCATATCCTTTGATGCCTTCTTTCTCCATCATAAACACCAAGTTTACAAACTTACATTAACCCAAGCCTGCATGAATGAACAGTAGCAAAGGAACACTAAGCTACTTGTGAAGTGATAATAATAATGACCTTGCATGTCCCCATGCACGTCTATGCATTCTGCTCTAACATGTTCCTCACCACAGGGTCACTAATCTCGCTGACGATAAAGCATGAAGAGCGTTACAGAATTAGGCCAGTCTTTTGGTTTGTTTGTTTATTTCTCAGAGACATCTAGCCAAGCAGAAATAAGAGCACTTGAGAGCAGAATGTTAATGTGCCAATGACTGATAAAAAGAGCTCAGAAATGTGCTCAGAAATGTGCACAGAATTACAGGTGCATGAAAAAAAAGAAGAAGAAAAAACAGGGTCTGTGTCCAAAAACAACAATTAATTATTAAATGATAACAATGTTGAATATTAAAGACAGATTTAGGCCATGTAACAGACACAGACACTATGAGGAGGATTATGTGAATTAGAAAATTGAAACTGATAAACTATGTAATCATTCACAAAAAAAAAAAACATTTCCACCTTTTCAGGTTAAGAAATTATAGAAAGGCATAATAATATTTAATAATAAAGTTTTTTGTAAAGTCAAATGATTCATCTATATTTCAGACAAAAATAAAGTGCTGTTTTCAACTATATTTGGCCAAAATTGTTTAGTCCCATCAGTAATAAATAGTTGCCTGATGTTAAATATAAACTGAGCATGATTATGATTATGAGTATAACATAATCAGAGTAAACATTACCAGATGCTATGCCGGTGTAGTATTGTGTAGGGACGAGGAAACTGTTATGTAGCACAAGCCTAATTATGAGATATTAAATGATGTGTATAACACCGAGACATGACAAGCTCTGCAGATATGAAAGCCTTGCATTACATTATACAACCTAGTTCATAAAAAATACTGACCAGCTGACAGTGTTGAAGTACCATCACGTGTTCAATCTGCGATGCAGTAACCATACTGGAAAAAACTCTTGAACCGTATGAGGAGAACAACTATTTCAATAAGCATCGAAAATATAAAATATATCTTGAGGCCTAAAGGAAATACAGTATGTTTGGTTGGTGTTAACTTTCAAAACAGCAAGTCATAACTCATGTGTTCTACTTCAATGTGACATACAGTATTTCTGGTGAAAAAGGCACAGCGCGTTCCCTCAAGGATAGCTGGGAAGAGGGGGACATGAAACGTGATATGATATTATTAGGATTATTTTTCTCTGCCAGTATCTCTGTTTATTCTTTGTTATAACTCACAACATGTATAGTTTAAAAAAGTTAACTGTAGTTATTTTTGGGAGACATTTTACATACAAATATAGTATATGTCATATTTTCCGTGGATGACCAAAATGTGAGCGTAATGAGAGGTAAAAGATTATGTAGATGAACACTTCTCTGTGCATAATACTGCTGATTTTTCTCCTGCATATGACAAAAGACTTTAACAAAGTCATTCTTTTGATTTGATTCAACTGAATATATGATGATGTGCTATGCTTTAAAATAACTGCCACACAAAAGAATCATCTTATGTGACTGAATCGATTTTTTTCCTCCATCTCTAATAGACAACATAGTTGGGAGAAAATGTCATGTCCTCATATGAGGACAATCGAGCCTCAAGAGGTTCATTATTATCTCACAATCTCACAATTAGCTCAAATAATCATGATCAGTTTTAATAACTGCTACAGGCCTGGCTTTGTCTGGAACTGTACAACTGGTTTGGTATATCAAGTTATCTTTAGACTTTTCACTCAGGATTTGCTTTTAGCATTTATTTGTTTATAGACTTTGCATTTGCCTTGTTTTTTTTTCACCATATCATGTTGAAATCTACGATCTATCAATATCATAGCAGAGAAAATTTTAAGGTTAGGATATGCATTATATGCATGTAGGCTGGCATAATAAGAAAGATTTAAGGCAAACACACTCTCTCCAAGCTCCATGCACACACACACACACACACACACACACACACACTAAAAGGCAGATTTTCTTAAGTAGGTAATGCTTGAGTAAGTCTCCTTCCAATAGCAAACAACAGTACTGTCAAAAAAAAAGACAATTTTGCAATAATTATTGCTGTCATCTGTCATTGTGTGTAATGTGCACTCTGATTAGAAAATGTGTTCAATCCCAGTCTATATGGAAGAAAGAATGATGAAGTAAATAATCCACCTTGTTTATATTCGGGACACTGCACTTCTTGTACGTCTTGTCAATCACTGCTGACTGCATCTTACAGGTATATCAGCAAATCCTGCCGAAAATGTTTAAGCCCTAACCGAGATCAAATCTCTGGAGCTTTTCATGCACAGTGATCACCTGACACAACTGTCACCACATGAATTTTCAATCTAGCAACACATCAGTCCTAGTGTTGCCCCTTTGTACCATTCTGCATATTTGTGTTGCTGTGCATTAAATATGTCCTATAATACACCCTTATAGTACACCGACCCTTAATATAGACTGACGAGCTAAATTACAAAACATACAGTAGATACAACTAATGATGAATGAGAAAGACTGTGCCTGCAGGAAAGCAAGTGATAAGAACAAACGAATAGTGACAGAGTTCATGACCATCAGGTTCAATCTGTCACCTATGGCAGCGGGTTAGTCATCAGGACAAATCTGTTGGTGCAATTCTGAGCTTTCTACACACTTCATTCCCCATATAGGTGCTGGAGAAAGATGGTCATGACGCTACGGCTGACTCACCTCTTCCAGAGCGTTTATTGGATAAAGACGAGCAGGAAAATTAAATGAAATAGGGCAGAAGGACCAAACAAGATTTGGTAAGACCAAGTAGTCCGAGACGTTTCTCCCAGATGAATATCTATGCCAAATACTGATTCGGTTAGTGTTTGCAAACCTAATTTTTTTTAACAGTGTATTTCAGTCAACTAGCTTCACAATGAGGCACGTTATCAAATTTAAGCTTTTTTGTTTATAGTGTCAGACCCAAAGGCATATGAGGACTGGGATCTGGGTATCTAGGTCTTTAAGATCTAAATCTGTCCTTTGAGTGGAACTGTTAGTGACATGTGCACAACCTTCTAAAGCAATGTTTGAACCAGGCTTTAAAACCGAGTGTGCTCTGACACTAATATGCAATCTGTTGTGAAGTGCTTTTCTTCATAGGTCACAGGTTTTTAGGACAAGCATCGTATTAGAAAGGAAGGTGTAGGCATAACATTACAGCAAATAGTCTGGACGTTCTCTATACTGTAGAAAGAGGCTTTAACTTAAGAGGTATTTTAGCTTCTTAAAAAGTATTGTCATGTTGAACTGGTCATCAACAACTTGACAAGAACAACTTGACAAGAAGCATTTCTCAGCTTCTTTTGCTGTAAATTTTTTTTTACTGTTGCTGCTAATAAGCTAAGACAAATAAATGATTCAACTGGACATTACAACAACATTTAACTGGACCAACAAAATGATTTGCATAAAAGTGCATCATCAAAAAAGTGGGCTATATTAAATTAATCATGAAACTTTTTTAAATGCTTCTAACAAAAATGTAACAAAATCTGGGGGGAAAAAATGCTAAATCAAATAGGGATATTTATAAAATCGTGATACTTATAAATTCAGAATTTGAATCCGATTTGATAATATCGTATCAGGACGTGGCTGGTGATTTCCATCCCTGTCAAATCCATGTTTTATTTTTCTATATATATTTTTTTATTATTATGTACAGTACATTATTGTTTATCTTTACTGCTTCTAAAGTTACTGGGGGCCTGGAGACAATCCCATGGAACTTTGTATACACATTGGATGAGGTGCGAACTCCATAAGTAGATGCAGTACAGATAATTTGGAAATGCCAATCAACATAATGTTCAAGTATTTGGACTGTGGGAGGAAACCAGGGTACCCCAGAGGAAACCCACCAAACATGGGATGAACATGCAAACTCGTACAGTACACACCGACCAGAAGCAGGATTTGTATCCTCAGCAGTGGAGGTGTGAGGCAACAGTGTTAACCACTATGCCTTTGTACAGTAACCTACTAGAAAATGCTTTACATGGTAGGATGATTTGCTGCAAAGACATTTTCTCCACTGCTACCAAATAGATAGTGCAACAAAAACATAACTATCCCTTATGCACATTAAAAACATTATGTCACTCAGTTAGCTGTTGAAATGATCAGACCACAATTACTGTACTTTTTGCCCTGCTGTTAAATGAAGTGAATATTCAAAAGTTTTTAATTAAGTTAGCTCATCAGCTTCCTTATCGCAACAATAGCAAAAACAGATTACATTAGCCAATATTTTTAATATTTTTTAAAAAAACTAAAATTTTGAGTTTATGATTTAGCCCAATTAGTTTTATGTTGATATTTAGTTAAAATATATATTTTTAAAAAACTATATAAAATTAGGAGAAACTGCTATTTCACTCCTGCCTGAAAATCTTTTGAGTTAGCACTAGGTCTACTGTAAATGCTTCTGAGTGTATACATGTCAAAGAAGCCTCCAACTTACATGTTTTATTATACTGTTTTTATTATAATGATATATTTAATTTAAATAAGTTAATTTATTAATCTTTTTGTGTGTGTGTGTGTGTGTGTGTGTGTGTGTGTGTGTGTGTGTGTGTGTGTGTGTGTGTGTGTGTGATACATATCGTGTGTCTTTAAATTGTCCTTGAAAATTGTGATGTGATATTTTTGTCACATCACCCACCTATAATCTGGAGAGTATCCAGGAAACCTAGGGGCAATTCAGAGTCACCAATCAACGCATTAGTATGTAAAGGGAAACCAGTACACCCTCATGAAAACAAGGAGAACATGCACACAGACAGTAATCCAAGATCAGAAAGCCAAGATCCATTAATTTATTTGAACCTTGACATATCCTAAACCTCGGAAGCACTCAGTGAATATTAAGCACCTGCATAAGCAGATCATCTCTGTGTGTCGGCTGTAACTGTTATACAGGAAACCATACATGATGAAATATGCTGAGTGGGCCTTTCTGAGGATAGAGTGATGCTATACTGTTCTACAGCATCACCTCAGACGTTAATGCATGTAATCAAATCCGCTAACATGGGGGTGGTAATTTCACACCAGTCATTACATCCACAATCACAGTGGCCTACATTCTTAAAAATATGGTGATTTTTACTCAGTGTGGAGGCACATGGCTTTGGGATTCTGTCTGGAATCACAAAGTCAACATATAAAATGTGAAGCCGAAAATAATATTAAACTAACAACAATGATACCCCAGGCCATGCTAAAATCACAGAGGCTACTGTGTATTCAAGTCCCTGTCTTACTACATGGCTTGTCATTGACATAAAAGCCACTTAGCACAATATATAGCATTTCTACCAACTGTACTAGAAAATAATATTTAAAAAATCTTGACTTTTTCCTTTAAGTTAGGAATGTACAGTACTGTACAAAAGTACAGTAAGTCACCCCTCATTTCTTCACATTCTGCTTCCAAAGAGCCAGACTTTCTTGTATTTTTAAAGCACTCTTGAGGAACAGTTCTCCAGGATTCCTGAAGGACTTTTTGGCTCTCAATTTCAGAGCAATTTTGAGCAGTTTCAAAGGAATGTTTTTTTTTGTTTAAGAGTGACATATGAATCATTCAAGCTTAAATAAACCATCCAAATGGTACAGATGATGACAGATGATTCAATTATTTGTCACATGTACCTTACCGCACAATGAAATGATGTTGCGCATATTCCAACAAGGAAGCTGGGATCAGAGTGGAGGATATAGTGCCTCTGGAGGAGACGGGGTTTAGAGCCTTGCTCAAGGGCGGTTAACAGTGGAAGCCTGGCGGATCTGGGGCTTGAACCCCCGACCTTCCAATAATTAAACCCCACCGTTAACCGATTGAGCCAGCCCTGATTAGGTTGGTGATTAGTATACTAATGCTGATGCTGAATGCTTTAAGAACAAATGAGAGGGGAAATGAGGTTGCTGCTGAGGTTGTTACATACACAACCAATTTTATATCTATATCTTTAGGCACTGTTTAGGCAGTCTGTTGCAGTAAAACCATTTGTTCCTGTTTCTTTGACTTAATCTACATAATTTAATGTAATTTAATTTAATATGATAAAATGAGAAGTGGCTCACATCCAATGCAAGTCCTTTTCACTTACATGTAATCGAGAAATGCACTACAAATATCAGACTTAACTTACATATTCAACAAGCTGAATTTACACAGTGTCTTTGTAAATCATTTATATTTACACGAAAGAAAGCATTGAATTCTCCTCTGCAAACAGTGCATCATCATTCTATGGTCTGTACTCTCTTGACATTTACAAATTTCCACCACCACCATGACCACCCCTTTTATGCACATCATTCAGTGAGCTCGCTATTTTAATCCTAAAATAAACAGTCAGTGGCCTGAAACAAATCACTGACCAACCATGCCTATCTGTCCCTACTGTTATTCTTATTATGCATCCTTCATTGTACTGACGCAGTTCCACAGCTAGACTGCCCCTGACGACTTGCAGCGACTGATGTGAAAATCTCACAACTCCTAGTGGGTTTCCCCCTCTCATTAATATGTGATCGTTGCTTATCTAGGTTTCGCCCTGATCGATCTTTCAGGGACTGGATGATTTAAAATGTCTACGAGTGGAAGTGAGTGCAGAAAACGGAGGAGCTAGTTAATAAGAGCTGTCTATGAAATAAATGTTCATAGTTCCGAAGCGCATTGAAATATTCTTTTTTAAAAATCAGAAGGCATTTGACACTTCCTTGAGGAAGCTAACATTATGATTTAGAATCATAAACATATCACATGCTATAATATATTTTGGAATTCTTCAGCTTTGCAAATTAAAAAGACAGATAGCCTGTCAGACCTGCACATGCTGTCAGACACTGAAACCTTTTTGCATTACTAATGACTAGAGCTGTGAATCATATGTAGACTGTCGATTTTAATTTGATTCAATTCGATTCAGTAGTAATAACATTTTCTGTCTGTTTCGTCTTAAGCAGCTGTATTCATTACAGGTTTAGATGCACTACTAAACCACTAAAGTATTTAATTAAAAATATATATTTAAAGTATATAAAATGCACTAAAATCCTGTGTCATAGCAATATTTTTTTTGCACAACACTTCAGTCAAGTTGGTGGAGGCAATGCACATACTGCACGTAAACAACAACACAAAAGGATACATAATGTGCATTTTTGTATTTTCTGCCAAAGCTAAGTAGCATTGTCAAGAAATCTGTCAATTTTAGGCAACTCAACATCTGCAACTTTACTTAAATAATTTTAAAAGTGTGACTCATTTCCATTAACTGAACAGACCGACAAATGACTGATTAAATCTCACAGGTTTACTATTTAACATAGAATAATATCAGTCTCTTTCCTTTTCTTCACTCCCAACTCTTACACTCACTTACTCTCTCTCTCTCTCTCTTTCTATTGGCTGCTGGCTTTCACCTGTCACACTGTAGTCAGACTTCTTTCGTTCAGGCTTGTTGAGACATGATGACTTTGGCAGTTTCTGAGCTGGCATATGATGTATGCATACAGTTTTTCCCAACGATTCCAACCCTGAAACAGCTCAGACTGTGATTTACTATCGCACGAGCATCAGGACTATTCACAGGAGTAAAGATCATATTTATTCATTTTCATTTTTCATTTTTCATCCTTTTCCTTTTCGGTACACATGCACGTATTTCTAAATGCATAGACAGGGACTTACGTCATTTAAAAGAAAGAAAAAAAAAATTCCCCTCCGGTTGGTCAGCTGTAGTTTTACTCCTAACGCAGTATTATATTTTCCAGAAGTGACTGTAATGTCCAAATTGGAGACTGAAGTGCTGCCACTGAGATCTAGTTATTCAATCAAGTCTGTCCACAGCGCCCTGCTACATGACACCAGAACATTACGCGTGTGAAGTGAAAACACTTCCAGCCACACTGGCTCTGGTTGTCTCATATACAGTATATACATATCTCATATACAGAATATACATATCTCATATAAAGTATATACATATCTCATATACAGAATATACATTATACACTGTAGTAACAATAATAGTAAGTTATTAGTAACATTGTTATTGTTGATGTTATTAACATATTATTGATGTTACTTGTTTTTGAATTTGCACAATAAAACTGTAGCCCACAGCTACAAAGCACCATGCATGTACCAATGACATGCCTAAGTACAGGCAAAAAATCAGTGTTTACTTCCCATGGAAGGCAACAGTGCTTCTCCTTGGTGGAAAGTGCCTGCCTGGCTGCCTGTCTGTCTGCCAGCCATGATGACACTCCATTTCTCTTCTGAACGCTTTGCAATCAGACAGTTTTAACCACAAACAATCGGATGCATAACAGGATGCATCAAGGAGAATCTGTGCAAATGTGTTGAATATAACTGCTGTGACATCCTCGACATTCAGGCAGCAGCACCGGCCTCGGAGACGATTATCTGTCTCTTAATTGATCCGTCCAGCACTGACAATACACTCAATGTGTAAGACGTGTTTTTCTGGACATTAAGGACACAAACCCGACGTGTCTTCATTTCTGTCATGTCTGCAGTTTTTTTTTTTTTTTTTTTTTTTACAAGATCACTGTATTTCCGCACTGAACATCGCGTCACGGGACGGCGGCCTGTCGCTAGGCAGAGATCGCAACAACACTGCGCTTACCTGCACCTCCGACAGCCTCCTCACATCGCCTGTGCTCCTGCGCGGTAAGGATGCACCGTTACGTCTTCGCCAGCGCCATGTTCGCGCGCTCTCCGGTCCGGTCCTGATGCGAAGACGGCAGCCTACATCCGGGCTGTTGCTACGCAGCGCGAGCGGGCACACGGGAAAGCGGAGCAGAGCAGAGCAGAGCACCTGAGACGAGCGGCGCGCGACGCACGCCGGGAGAGACGGCAAATCACGGCTCGTCACGACAACACGCAAGCGCCAGCCTATAGCGACTGAGGTGGTGGGGGGAGAGGCGGGGGGGGGGGGGGTGATTGGACTGCCTGGCTTTTGCTAAGTCACGATCACAGACACTGACAGCCGTAACCAGGGCATCATGAGCAGGTGTGGCTGTGTTGCGCGTAGTACACGCCCCTCGGTTGTTAAGGCCACGCCCCCAAAACGCACAGCCGTGGCAGGTCATACAGTAGTATTTCACTCAAGTGGCGTGACCTAGTACTGTATTTTGACAGTCTGCGCTGTGGTACTATGTGGCTTCAGTTATTGTACCCATTACTATCCGGTCATTTTAGTTTATAACTGTATGTTGCGTCCAAAACCGCACTTTTGTGTACTTCTTGGCATAAGAAACTAAGCATACTATACATCACATTAAGACATACTACTGTACACTACACAGTGAAATCCCCAGTGTTGTTATAACACTTTCACAGTTCATGTGAGGTCAATTGGAGGTGTTAATTCAGCACTGGGAATTTTGCAGGGCGTAGGTAGAAATGCACATAATATGTACATGTTTTTTAAGATGCATAACAAAAAAATATATATAACTATAACTATACTTTTTGAAATCATTGGAATCTTAACATAAGCAAAGTACTTAAAATATCATGCATTTAAAATCTCATGTTTGAAACATCCATTGTGCATTATAGGTTTTGAAGCGGTAGACTACATTTGTACTGTAATTTCTATATTCACCTTAACATCTGATTCTGTTTTTCATAACTAACTATAGATTAAATGTAAGTGATCAGTTTAAAAAAAAACATTGCTTCATGACTATCATTAAACAACAGACATGAAACCTTTTCTTAGACTCATTGTTTTAAACTATTACGATAGATAGATAGATAGATAGATAGATAGATAGATAGATAGATAGATAGATAGATAGATAGAGTGGCATTTATAAGAACTATAGAGGCTGAATGGCACCCCAGTCCTGGAATCACCCAGATAATACCAGATGAAAGCTGTGGTGTTAAATGAATTTTGTTTGTTTGTTTGTTTGTTTTCAGATTTCATATGAGTTCAACTGGGGATGTTAATACAGCACTTGGAATTTATACTGCACTAAGTACCGTAATATATAAAAAAAAAAAGGTTAGACCTATATATTGGATCAGCCTTAATGTCTGGTTTAATATATAATACTTGTGAGTAATGTAGTTTAGACCTCGCCATACAGTACCGGTAATTATTTTGTATGACAGCACATACAGTAACCCTAATTACCAGAACCGACTGATAAATAGAAAGGACAAAAATAAGTAGCCATAAGTGTTTTCTTCCCTGTTATTATTATTCCTATTGGTATGCAATAATTTGTGCCCAGGCCGTGGATGTGTACACTGTTTACCTTGCAGCAGTTTCTGTCAGTCACATGGATGAAGTGAAGAAGAATGTGACCACTGCGGGGCAGTACACACAAACTGGCCCAAAGCAGACCTCTGGTGAATGTGATGGATTGGACAGATGGGTGATTCCACAGAAGATTGTGTCCCACTGATATTATATTTATAAATATACTTTATATGCAAACCAATGGATTTTTTTTTATCTTGGGTTACGTGTCCTTGAAGTTAAGATATATGCATGGTCAAAATAAATAAGATAAAATATGAATAAAATATCTACACCTCACAATAACTATACTTTTGAAATCATTGGAATCTTAAAACCATCAAAATACTTCCAATATCTTATCATGTTGTGAACACATTTAACATCTTATGTTTGAAACATCCATTTCAATTAATTGTGCATTGTAGGTTATGATTATCTAACTAAGCTACATTTTACTTACATTTTTATATTAACCTTAATTAAACACATTCTACAAATATATTATATTAATAATATATTAATATTTTACAAATTACATACAATGTTCAATATAAAAAAATTCCTGAGGACAAAGGAAAGATCATTTATCAGAGAAATGCAGTCAGTGCCAGCAATAAAATTTTGTAATACTTATTAATATTGTGAATATATCAGTAGAAGGATGCTGGGGTTGGAACTGCCAGGCAGGAGGTCTAGAGGAAGACCAAAGTGGAGATTTATGTATGTAGATGAGAGAGGACATGAAGTTAGTTGGTGTGAGAAAAGAGGATGCAGAGGATAGGGTTAGATGGAGGCAGCTAATTTGCTGTGGCGACCCCTGACAAGGGGGAGGCAAAGAACAAGAACGTTTCCTAAATATTTGGCCGATTCTAAAAGCCCAATTTCTTACATTCATTGTTTTAAAACTATTAAGATAGATATACAGATAGATAGACAGAGTTGCATTCATAGAAACTATAAGAGCTGAATGTCACACCAGACCTGGAATAACTCAGATAATACATGTGCAGTGCGATAGGTGGGATAAAAGATTTTTAAATACAGATAACCAGGCTTTGACTTGGGAGTCAGTTGTATTTACCTGTAGACAATATAGACTGATCAGCCATAGTATGGACAATATACAAAGACTATGCAAAGAAAAACCAATGCACAACAACTAAACAACAAAAAGTCCATGCTGACCATGATGGAAAGGCACCAGAACACCCAATACACCACAGGCGGCCACACACAGCACCCAACAGGCAAAAAGACTAAGGCACTGACATGGATCCAAAGGAGCCCCAAAGAATCCACTGCCAACATCCTGGTGCCAGACACCACAGGACACCCCTAGAGACACTGTGGAGTCATGCTCAGAGGAGCCAGATCTGATCAGTTGCACAAGGGGAACCTACACAATACTGGGTGTTTTAATATTATGGCAGATCAGTGTATAAAACGCACTGTTAAATAATTCCTGCTGAAAGAAAGCAACTGTGCAAATCATTGCAATACAGGCCACGGCCTAAGCATCATGAAATGAATTGTTAGTGTCCTAATCTTATGTATTCCATCATTTATATAAAGCATGATGTACCAATAGGTAAATCAGTACAACATTACTGGATCTTTTTTGCAATAAAGCACAACTTTAATTCATTGCCAGGCTTTTCTCTCTCTGCACAGAGTGTGTTTTCTCAGCGTTAGACTAATGCAGACACTCTGTAGTTGACAGCCCACTTGACAACCCCCACAATCCTTTCCAGCCTACCATCCTCTCTCTGTGGCTGACAGGAACCTTTCCCACACTGCCTTCTAACGAAACAAGACTGCATGCTTGGAAATCTTTTGATACATTAAAACTTGCAAATTACTTCAAACAACATGCAAATATTTTCTGGCCATCAGCATGGAAGTTCCATATGTCTAAATGACAAATATTTGTTTATTTATTTCATTTATAAATATCTTATTTATTAAGATTTATTTATTTTTGTTGTTATAATCACTTTAAATGCCAAGCAATCTGTAGCTAAAAGCATGCATTTAAGCTTTATACATTCAAACTGTTCAAACATTTTGTTGTAATTTTTCAACATGCTAGACTTTATGATGACATAAAGGTTGACATAAAAGTAATGGAAATAAATACATTAAAGCTTATTCACATAATCAAGAGCACATGGAATGCTTGAAAAGCTTATAGGGATGCTAATTATTCTGCAAATGCATGAGCATTTTTTCTGAAACAGCAGATAAAGAAAATGTTTCTAAATGACATCTGTACAACCTAACAGCCCTGCAAATGTAATAGCTATAACATTTGCAAGGATGCGTTATTGGCTTACATTAAAAGCTGACGATTTGTATTTCATTTGTTGTTTATTACATTTATGGGCTCTTATTACATTGGCAGGCGTTACAGATGTCACTTGTGAGATTCACTTCAGAGACCAAATAGCAGAGCTTACTCTGCCTCTAACTGAGCCTCTCTTTTACCTCAGATTATTTAATATAGATATTTAGTGCATGCATTTTAAGTGATAATGCACTGTAAAGTATAAAATTTGTTTTTCATTGTTTTTCAACCTTATTTCCAGCCATGAAACTCACTCACTCACTCATCGTCTACCCCGCTTCATTCTGTATACAGGGCAAAATACACCCCGGACAGGGTGCCAATCCATCAAAGGGCGGAAATACTTATTCACACACTATGGAGAATCTGGGAACGCCAATTAGACTAATCTGCAGGTCTTTGGGAGGAAACTGAGGTGCCCAGTGTAAACCCATCAAGTACGGGGAGAACATGCAAACCCCATGCACAGAGACCCAAGGCGGGAATCGAACCCTCAACCCTGGAGGTGCAAGACCACAGTATAAATCACTAAGCCAGCATGCCGCCCCAGCCATGACAGCAACAAGTCATTTCTCATGACTTTTTTTTTTTTTTACAAGGTTTTGTGGAATTTGTGCCATCATGTAGAATCTGAGGTACTAGTGCTTTTACTTTGAGCTATTTCAGAACATATTTTATCTTTTAATAGGTTCCATCTTTTAATAACAGATTTAAAGCTCAAATTGCGAATTGGCTGGATTCATGAATGAGTAATAGAAAAACGTTTTTCCACATAAAAATCTTTCAACTTCTCCAGAAGATGTCCTTAGGCTCATATTACTGTATAAGTGAGTTTCAATTTATCAGGTATTACTTCCGAGTACTATGTTAAAATTATCTCTGAAAATCTTAATTGCACTATAAATAAAGTGAATAGATAGATTTTCTCTATACTCATGACCGCATTACTTTTTCAAAAATTGTTATTACTGCTGTCTGGTCAGAACTTTACTACTACTACTACTACTACTACTACTACTACTAATAATAATAATAATATAGTAGCATATACAGAATAAGTGTACATGTGAGCTCATTAATTATTATTACATTAATACGATTTTAGGCCATTTCAGGCCATGTTAATTCATACAAAATAAGAATTGTTGTTTAGATTTATTAGATGAGTGAAAAGGGCTCAGGACTAATAACAGATTTGAGATCCTATGCGAGAAAACTGTCCAATTCATACCAGAAGTTACTCTTTCTGGCTAGGCTGTTAGGAGTTGAGGCTCATTTTTTTCCCCTCAGTACATGACGTATGGCTTTAACACTGCCTGCTGCGAAAGCTACAGGAGAGACACAAGGCCTGTCAAACCACCCAACATCAGCTGACATAGATAAAGCTCAAAATAGAAACTTACCTTCTCCTAACAGCTGCATTCCACACCACACACATAACTCGGAGATTATCAAACAACCAGAATAGACTCAATGGATCAGATCAGTATGCATCAAGCATTAAACATAACTTCAATCAAATTACCAAATGACATTCTCATTCTCACTCACTCATTATACTATATTATACTGCTTAACCCGTCTATACTGCTTATCCATCTCAGGATAAACCACATGTCAAACTTTAAGACTGCTTAAGAAGTACAAACTTTCTTTCTTCTTCATTGACCACTTTATACTGATCAAAGTCATAGTGGATCAGAGGAACAGTAGGCCACATTAGGAGCTATTAGTGTAAGCCATCAGATGAAAGCACACACAGAAATTAACTAGAGCTCATTACTTCAACCCTGGAGCTGTGGGGCACTTGTACAGTAGGGTGCCAGTGTCCTGCCCAGGAATTAAAATGATCCATTCATTAATCTGTGAGCTGATTTAGTCGCTCTAACTAACGCTTAACTTTACTATGCATTGTAAAAACAGTTAACATTAACCACTGAAAAAACACTCTGACCTTGTTTTTCTTAGACACTTGACCTGAGTCTGTATGGCTTTATGCATTCCGCTCCTGCAACATGCCACATGATATTATAAGGCTATCAGATTTATATATAAAAAAATCTTTTACAAAAAGGAATCATAGCACACAGACTTTTTAAAAATACATTTACCAATGATTCTAAAATAATTTAGCTTTTAAAAAGCATCTGTTTATCTTAGTGATGATCCTAGTCTGTAATCCAGAACCAATTTTTTCCTTGGGTCTCACTTTTTAATTAAATTGGTGGGAAAAGATGGTGATTAGTTATAAATGAGCAGCTGCAGAAGAAGAAAACGTGAGTGTGAGTTGTTTATTTATTTATTTTCTGTAAACATAAACACCCTAAATTAGTTTGCTGAAAGTTCGACTCCTATAGAATCATGTGATGATAATGACATTCTCCTGCCATGTATTACTCACTCACTCATTGTCTACACTGCTTCACCCTGTATACAGGGCCGCGGGGGTCCGGACCCCATCCCTGAAGACCTTGGGCACGAGGCGGGGTACACTCTAAATGGGGTGCCAGTCTATTTCATTCACACACTATGGGCAATTCTGAACGCCTATGCATTTTGAACTGCATATCTTTGGACTGTGGGAGGAAACCAGAGTACAAGGAGGAAACCCACATGAGGAGAACATGCAAACTCCAAGCACAGAGACCCGAGGCGGGAATCGAACCCTCGACCTTGAAGGTATAAGACGACAGTACTAAGTGCCGCCTGTCATGGATTGATATACAGTATGTTTGTTTTATATTGAATATCGCAGCTAATTGCATGCTACAGTAAACTGTTAATATTCCTATACTACTATGTTGGTAAACATGTTGTTTAAGTAGAATTAAAATAGGCATTACCCTTTAGGTTTTTGGTCATATCAACAAGCTGCTTGCTTTTTGTGTGTTAAAGCATTGTAAGATTTGGTCTACCCTAAATGCCTAACCTTTCCCAGCTTAAACAAAAGGGCTTTATAGATGACCAGTGTTGAACAACATCTCAGTTGTGCCACTGTTATTGCATTATTACACTCCTGACCTGTCAAGCGAGTTTTGAGAGTCTCATGACTGCTCACAATAATGCAGTGTGATATACTCAGGTACTCCAGTGTATCCCCATGGCTTGTTCATTGTTCATGGTTTGTTCAGCATAGATCTGTGTGATGTTCCTTCATTGGATGAGGACTGGCAAATTAGGAAAGAGGGAGTGGCCAGATTATATATGTATGTCTGCATGTAGGGACCCCAGGTTCCTTCTTCCAGAGATCTTTGCTGTTGTGTTTCCCAATCTTCTTTGCACTTTAACAGGTATGTTAATACAATATTTTCTGATGTTTGTGCGAGTGTGTGGAATATCACGTGTGGGATATCCCATCATTTGAGCTAAAATGTTGTCTGCTTATTTAATTGTTCATTATGTAATATGACATTTTCTTTTGTTACAATATAATGTATACATTAGAACACATTCTAAATGGCTTGCATTAATTTATATACTGTATACATTATATATATATATATATATATATATATATATATATATATATATATATATATATATATATATGTAGACATTTAATATGTCTGCTTTGCAAAAAATCATGGGTTGGGGGCCAATTGCACTGCACACACAAAACTCCCTTCTGTTAATATCTGATTAATTAGAAATTAAAGCATTCAGTCTATTTGACATGATCATAATATGTATGTAGTACTGTATTGTATTCTGTAGCATTTGGAATGTTATACTAAACAAAATGCCTTAACCTGCTGAGACCTGAACTCTACTGTTGTGTACATTCAGGTCTTAAGTGGTTAAGCAGAAACACTTCCATGGACATACAGTAGCATGTTTAAGCTGCAAAAATGTGTCAGTACATCACAGCTTATCTATATGCCTACGTTTGATTCACTATATGCAAAACCGACAACTTATCCCCAATGTTTGCACATGATTCACAGCTTCCAGATATGATGAACTGCCCATCAACTGGACAACAGGGCAACGATGTGTGGCCTTGTCAGAGCACTCAGCAACCAGGGGCCCCAGTGTGGCCCAGTCAACCATACCAACCATGCTGGCCTTATCAGCCCAACCAAGCTAACTGGCCAGGGATGCAGCCCAGTGTACCAAACTGGCCAGCTTACCCGCCTACACAACCCCCCCAGTCAGTTTGGCCAAGTCCTAGCCAACCCATCTCACCAAGCCAACTAATGCCACCAAGTCATCCAAGCCAACCCATCTCACCAAACCAACTAATGCCACCAAGCCAACCAAGCCAACCAATGCCACCAAGCCAACCAAACCCACCAAATCTACCAATGCCACCTACTCAACCAATTCAGCCTGTCCCACCAGGCCAAGCAACGTGGCCTTCACAGCTCCCCAGCCCTACTCCCCCATCATGGCATGGAAATCCTGGCCAGCCAGGTTGGCCTAATCAGGGCTCCACTGGTGTTCAGCAGTATTCATGGCCTCCTGTCCCACACACAGCACCTGTGGTAAGTCATTGTACTATGAATGTACATACTTGCAACTATTAAATTTGGTCTACAATTTTCAGTACAACACATAGCAACTCACCCATTTACTGTATATTCATGACTGTGGTGAAGATTTCAAAATGTCAGGTGATTTTCTTCTACCGATAAACCAAATGCCACCCTAATTTCATCTGTACCAATCTGTTTTGACCCTAGTCAGTGCCTTTCAACATGAATTTTCCCAGAGGCATCTATGATAAACTGATGCTGACAATAAGAGGACAAGTAAAGCCTGATGCAAAAATGTAAGTGAATTATATATTCCAGATAAAGTTTTAATAACATAGTAGGTACTGGATTTGCAGGGGAAGTTAGCACCCATCAACACTACAGCTTTAACTTTATATTTCCCAGGTTTACTGTTAATTTCCTACGTGGAAATGATATCGCCCTGCACATCAACCCACGTTTCAATGAGAGGGGAAAGCAGGTTCTTGTACGCAACCACAAGCTGGGGGATCAGTGGGGACCAGAGGAGAGAACTCTCCTAGCACCATTCCCCTTTGCCGCAGGACAACACTTTGAGGTAAGAAACAACACAGTCAGGAGAGAACACAGACGATAAAAGCTACTAAAGGACAATATAAATATACGGTCATGGCATTGTATAAAATTGATTAGTCTTTGAGCACTCTGATGATAAAACCATTTCTGTTCATTACGCTGTTGAATGCAGACTTGAGGTCTGCGTTTATTTACAGGATCTCCTCTTCCTCCATAGATGAAGATCCTCTGTACAACTGAAGAATTTAAAGTGGCAGTCAATAGCACACCTGTATTTGACTTCAAGCACCGCATCAGGGAGGTGAACCAGATCGATCGTATCAACATCCTGCATGATGTCATTCTTACATCCGTCAACGTGGACACTCACCCATGAGACCCAGCCACATAACTGCTGCCTCTACCTTACCCTTATGTAGAACACTTAAAAACTCAAGATTACTTATGCAGTCCCTTAACAACGTGTTAGTCAAATAACAGTTCTTTGCTATTCCGAAGTTCTTGTCGCAATTGCTGCAGGGTTGTTGTGTATCTCCCACTTCATAAACCTACACATGCTTTTCCTTAATACGGTAAACAATAAAGTACAATCAAGTCTTATTTGTATAGGAAATATACATTTAAAAAGAAAATGATTGTTATTCTATGAACAGTAAGTAATCATGAAAATGATTATGGTGGATTAAAGAAGGTCAAGTTAAAATCTTACAAAAGTACTTAACCACTCCTCATTTTATTTTAAGAACATTAGCAACAGCAAGTGAAATGGAACCTGTGGTACAGAATCAACAACCAGAAACACAACAAAAACAAACAACCTCACCCGACAGTTAAAAACTTGTGCTTACAGTATTCTTCCCTTCGAATCTAATCAAAGTATGTGGAGTAGGTACGGTGCTTAAAACTTTATTAAAATAGAAAAAAATTTAATCCATCACGTATTTAAAAAAACACAAACATGTATACTTACAAAACACAAGCACAGACACATTAAAATATATTTACTTGCATAAATCTCTCATGTCAAAACACACTATAAAACTTGGTTGCTCATTCTTAGGGCAGTGCTCAGAAAGAAAAGAATGAACACCAGAAATCAAGAAAAAAAGAAAAAAAAAAAAAGAAAAATGGTAGACAATTCAAATCTGTGCAACACTACCAAATTTGTAGTTAAGCCATTCAGTGCATCATTCCCATGTTTAGTACGACATTAACGAGATCAGGATATTAGTTTCATATAGGTGTTGAAACTAGACTTTGTGTTCAAGTCTCTTCTCTACAGACTGCAGTAGAAGCTGAGAGTATTGCTCCAGCAGAGCCATTGTCTTCTCTTCACCTTCACCAAGTACAGTCGTGCCTGAAGGACGAGTGAGTCCCGGAACGGCGCCCAGCTCAGAGTGTGCCATAAACAACGCCTCCATTAGCACACGCTTCATCTCCTGCTGCTCCAAGCTCACATTTCCAACACAGGAGCTCACCTAATCCAGCACATGCACATAATCTCATACACACAGACCAGCTAAAAAGAAAGTCAGACTTTCCAAAACAGGCCATAATACAAACAAATATGTATGTATGTATGTATGTATGTATGTATGTATGTATGTATGTATGTATGTATGTATGTATGTATGTATGTATATGTATGCATGTATGTATGTATGAGACACAGACACACACAGACACACACACACAGACACACACACACACAGACACACACACACAGACACACACAGACACCAGAAGTTTGGACACACCTTCTCATTCAAAGAGGTTGAATTTGTATTATGGCAAGAAAAAAGCAGCTAAGTGAAGAAAAACGAGTGGCCGTCATTACTTTAAGAAATGAAGGTCAGTCAGTC
>JAAGKR010000360.1:207514-217802 GCA_011419295.1 Clarias macrocephalus
CACAGACAGACAGACACAGACACACAGACACACACACACACAGACACACACACACACAGACACACACAGACACACACAGACACACACAGACACACACAGACACACACAGACACACACAGACACACACACACACACAGACACACACACACACACAGACACACACACACACACAGACACACACACACACACACAGACACACACACACACACAGACACACACACAGACACACACACAGACACACACACAGACACACACACACACAGACACACACATACACACAGACACACAGACCAGAAGTTTGGACACACCTTCTCATTCAAAGAGGTTGAATTTGTATTATGGCAAGAAAAAAGCAGCTAAGTGAAGAAAAACGAGTGGCCGTCATTACTTTAAGAAATGAAGGTCAGTCAGTCCGAAAAATTGGGAAAACTTTGAAAGTGTCCCCAAGTGCGGTCACAAAAACCATCAAGCAGGTCAATGCCACACAGAGTTCTAGCAGCAGACACGTCTCTAGAACAACTGTTAAGAGGAGACTGTGTGAATCAGGCCTTCATGGTAGAATATCTGCTAGGAAACCACTGCTAAGGACAGGCAACAAGCAGAAGAGACTCGTTTGGGCTAAAGAACACAATGAAGAAAACTCTTTGAATGAGAAGGTGTGTCCAAACTTTTGGTCTGTACTGTATTATAGGCGCACGCGCACCTTTAGTACGACATTAACAAGATCAGGATATTAGTTTCATATCGGTGTTGAAACTAGACTTTGTGTTCAAGTCACACATACATACACACACTCACCATCGTATAGAGTTGTGTAGCCGTCTTCATGCTATTGTACAGCTCTGCAGCAGCCTTTCTGCAAGTCTCCAGGTTTATGGAGTGTTCTCCTAGAGAACAGCATACAGAGAAATCAAACATGTACCTAAAGTTTTCAAGGCAGTCCTCCAAATTGGTGCAGTTTAAAGACACTGATAATAAAACAACCAAAATACTATTATGACGAGACCAAATAGCAATAAACACTAAAACCACGGACAGACAAAGTGTATAAAATTTGATTCTATCCCTTTATTGGGACCAGGGGGGGGGGGTGGCTGGTGGGAAGCTTAAGAGTTAAGATCAGCTGCTGTTATTTTATCACAACTTTTGCTAGATTTCAATCACAGAATACCCGACAAGACATGCACAAAATATATACACATTTTAAAATTTAGCCCTATATGATTTTCTCACAGTATTGTTGGTATTCAGCTGATGGGGCACAACTGCATTAATTGCATCTAATTAAATATCACTAAAATACTGCTCACAATGGAGATTAATTATAATTTAAAAACAAGATAAAAACAATAATAGGAGATTCCACCGACAATCAGTAATGGTGCATACCTTAAATTCAAAAAGCGAGATTAAAGGAAGCAAAGCATAAAACATGGAATAGTGAAGAAACAACTCAAACCTTGATCTGACTGCTTCTTGCATGTGACATCCACTAGGGGGTGTTGCAGTGTGTGGGAGGAGGTTTCAGGGCCCAGTGAGTCTTTTACAAACATAGACTGAGGAAGTGCAGACTTTGCAGCTTCCTCCTGAACCTTTGTGTAGCATTTGTCCTCATGTTGAACTCCAGTCTTTACAAAAGTACTCGTGACAGCAGAAGAGTCTGTACCGGGAGTAAGTGTGGACCGGCGGGGATACTCAGTCAAAGGGTTACTCATTCTGGCTGAGACACAGGACTTGGTGATCTTAGCAGTTGGGTTTAGAGAACATCCACCTTGGATCAGTCTTGTTTCAGTTGTGTTGCACAGACCCGGGAGGGGAGCAGATAGCGATGGTAAAAGAGGGATGCTGGCCCGAGGTGGACTGTTGGGGGATGATCCAGACAGGTTCTGATGAAGACTTTCTTTGAGGGACAAGGAACGGCTGACTTTGGCCCTGGAGCTGGTGGTGGGACTCATGTACGAGCGAACTTTAAGACGTCGGATAGCGTTTGGGCTTTCCCAAAGCTGGGCAGATGGCGAGTCTGTGGCAGCCGGGTGCCGTGAAGTTGAATCACATGCGTCTGTGTAACGCTCAGGTGTTGAAGGTCTAGATGTTTGCCTCAAATGGGGACACTTTCGACCTTCAAAAGGGGGGAAAAAAAAAACTACAGTCAGGATACAAAAAGAAAGATAAAATTGACTCAAATCTTGAGTGTTTTATTTCAAATTCAATGCAGTGGTGTACAGAGGCCAAAAAAAAAGTTCCAATATTTATGGACCACACTGTAAAAGTGTTTCTTGGCTTTTAAAATGACTAAGCAATGTCAAAACCTTGTTAAAATGTTAAACATCTGAATCAACATACCGTTTGGTGTTAAGCTGAGAGCTGAAATGGATTTTAGAAGCGGCTTGTCTACTGGGCTGTCCAACCTGGACATGCTTATCGGACTGGTCGCATTATGCACCGTGCAAGTTTTCCTCCTCTTTGGGGTTGTGTACAGCTGCTCTGAACTGCAGGTGTCTGCTCTCTGCTCCAAGTTCATCCCTTGACCATTGTCCTTCTGCAAGGGCTGTACCGTGGACACCAGGTTTTTGAGTCCAGCACATTTTTTTAACTTCTTGTCAGTCTTGGAAAGGAAATCAGAGTGCCTCCTAAGAATGAGCACATACATTAAATATCACATAAACGTACATGCACAGGGAAGGGCATCATCAGGTAGTCAAGGAAAGACAGTGTGTCGGCATGTCAACCGTACCTGGAGGTGGAGCCTGGGGCAAGGAAGCTTGCTGAAAATCTGCTTTGAGGTTTGGGTTCATTACCTGATCATCAAACAAAGCATAATTCACTTAACCAAAATAAATGGTAAAACTATAAACAACAGAATTTATATATGTGCACTCGAGATGCAGATTTTAAATAAACTCTACCCATGGTGTTGGTGTCACCCATTGTCTCAAAACGAGTCTTGAGGTAACCCTTTTGTTCAGGGATCTTTGGTTTGTAATATGGCCGAATTCTTGCGGCCCCTTCATCCTCCTCCTCATCGGTACTGACTGGCTCAGGATCATCCGAGCCTGACAGCAAGAGGAACAAGAGACATGACATTAAGCGCTGTTCTATGGACATCCGGATCACTTGCTTCCCCCCAACTCACTCAACTCATCAGGGTCAAGGGGGCCTGGAACCTATCCCAAGGTATTTAGGGCATGGTACACCCTGGACACATACTCATTTACACACTACGTGCAATTTAGGGAACGCCAATTAGCCTAATCTGCATGTCCTGGACTGTTGGAGGAAACCTGACTACCCGGAGGAAACCCACCAAGCACGGGGAGAACATGCAAACTCCATGCACACAGAGGTGGGAATAGAACCTTGTCGGGAATAAAACCCGGACCCTGGAGGTCCAAGGCGGCAGTGCTAACACATAAGCCACCATGCCGCCTCACCCCAACTTAATTCTATAAATATTTGTAGCAGGTTCGATTACTTCAAATTTTTACATACTTACATCGACTGGATAATATCAAATCACAAAAGATATTTATAATGGCTAGTTTTAATTTGCATACATCTACAGTAAATTACAAGCTATTAGAATTATATTACAAATGTACTATTACTGTATATAGGAAGATATACAAGCTGATAATTTGACAAAAAAAAAAAAAAAAAAAAAAAGATCTTTGCAAAAATATAACCCATGCAAAAAGTAATCAATCAATAACACTAATAATTTCTATGTTGCTTTGGTGAAATATATTCATGTCTGACTAAAGTTGAATTGTCAAAGAATCTTATATGAACTCAATTTTCCAGTCACGGTTAAATTTATTTTTTTAAGCCCATTTTTTCAGTATTTAAACCATTTAATTTATTTTGGTAAGCAAACCTCTGGACATCTGCGTATGAGGCAGAATAAATATCTACACAGAGTTTGCAGTTTTTACTTTGTGACGTTGGGTAGCTAATAACAGGGTCTAGCAGATGGTTGTGCAAGTGGTGTTTTTGTTCATAATTACTCCTTTGGTTTGTCTTTGTAGTTGGGATTCTGACCTTCATTGCCCTGCTCTGAGCTGGATCCTCCACTAATGTATCCCATGGAGCTGCCTCTGTCAGGACTGTGGCTCTCCTGGCTCTGGCCTTTCTCCAGCTGCTCCTGGTAGGCTCCAGGGAAGTTGCCAGTACTTGGGTATAGTTCTGAGTTAAGCACTACGTGCTCTGGTTCAGGAGACGAGGCAGAACCTGACCAGGAACTCGAGTCAGGACGAGTCTGTCGTTTTTTACTCCGCTTCTGAGTTGCGTGAAAAAAAATATTGTTAATAATATATATACATAGTACCTCTACTTTGGTAATCAGCCCTTCGGATGAAAGCGTAGTAAACGTCCCACCCTTAGGTGTTCTTCCCAACGCATCAGCCAATGATTAACATCATGCAGATATACATGAAGACCTTCAACAGTTCAACTCTATAGGTGGATTGAGAAGAAGAGGATCACACTGGGGTTCGCCTCTGTCAGTCGAGAACAGAAATTTAAGACTCACCCAAACAGGACAATGAATGATGCAAGTTACTTTGGATTCACCCCCCTAAACATTTGATTGGTTTATGTATGACTTTATACATTGATTGACAGACTGGATGATTACATGAAATATAATAGAATAAAATGTAATGTGTATATCCATATTTAATGAATACATTCCTAATAAATGACCTATAAATCAGTACAAAGAAAATTATCCAGTGAAATGTGCAGTGAACTCACAGTGTCTTTGTGCATGCTGGAGGCGGTGCCGCAGGCCTGGTTGCCGGGCGGAGCCGTGGGGTCACTCAGGGCAGAGCCGGGCTTAGGAAATGAGTCAAACTGCCGAAGTTCCAGCATGGACTTCATCATCAGCTCCAAAGAACCCATCCGACAATTCCAGCGTTTTCTCCTGTGTGGAATCTCGGATAAAGACGTCTCAGACACACACGAACCCGTGGACGACTCCTGAAACTAGATTATAGAAAACAATAGGAACGGTACAATAATATTAGTATTAGTGTCACACCGACGGTCCTAGAGAACTAAAAACAAAACCAGAAAAATACACTAATACAACATGTTATAAGCCAGTCTCATGCTTATCAAGCAAAAACAAAGATGTAATTGACACTCAGTGCTGACCTTAGAGGAGTCCCAGTCGATTGCGTCATCAAAAGCACCTGTAACACACAAAAAAACAAAAAAAAAAAAATCAATATCATCCTCCTGAGTTACAGTTTTATATATACAGTGTCCATGAATAGCATGATCGTCTTACCCTGATCCTCCTCTAATGATATCTGGTGCATATCCTGGTCATCTTCCGTCTGTAAATCTGCAAACGTTTCTTCATCATCATCTTCCTCACTCTCAGAGGAGCAGGTCAGTAGGGACAGTGTGCTGTGCATCTCCAGGCTGCTTGTCGAGGCCCGTCTGCAATGTAGCAAGCTTGTAAGCCAGAGATCCTCATCTGGTGTATTTATGTCAAATGAAAAAGCTGTACTGCAAAAAAAAAAAAAAAAAAAAAAACTGTGGTACCTAATCAACGAATCTGCGAAAGCAGGCCTTCTCTGACAGCGTGTGAGCCGATTCAGCCGCTCCCTCATGTTAACAGTCAACTCGGGAGCCAGGCGCCAAATAAAGATACAGCTACAACACACAGCACACATCAGTCTGGCACACACACGAGAAGCTAATTGTAAACGAAAGATAGCAATCAAACTCCGAGTCGTACCTGTCTCCTGAGGCGGAGATCAGGTGCCTGCAGTCATTCGTGAATTTAATGCTTGTTATGATTTCTGCAAGGTATAGGAGCGAAGAAAACGTTACAAGACCGTTCACTCGTTTTCTTACAAATCATTATAGGAATGTGCACTTTTTTTTTTTTTCAATCAAAAGCAAAAATATTTTTTTAAAAATTAGAAAACCAATTCAATCCAATTGAAACCAATCAGTGACAGATGCTTAACCAGCATTTACCCGAGTGGCCAAACATGGCAGCCAGACACTCTCCGGTTCGGAAGTCAAACAGGCTGAGATTTTTATCTGAGCAGCTGGTGGCCACATACAGGCCAGACGGGTCCATCTGAACCTGTAAAACATATCCGTGGTTTTAAATCGAAAACTTGCAGGCATCCTTTGAGTAAGGCGTGTCTCATGGTGAAGGCCAACCTACTCTGAGAAGGCTGCCGTCTACAGCCTGAGAGCCCTTGAAGGAATTCTTCTGCTTCCCACTGCTTATGTTAAACACTCTGCCAGAGGAAATGACATTAAGATTGGATGCGACATTTATCGAGTAAAGATAAAATGTTACAACATGCTATAAAATGTCATTGCGAGCAGATCTTTCACGCATGAGTTTATGTGAATGAATTCACCTGACGTTTCTGTCCTGACAGCCTACAACTGCGTACTTGCAAGCGGGATCCACAACCAGGTCATGACAGGTGCGCTTTCGTACCACGTGGTGCGTGCGTTTAAATTGTACTCTTCCCAAAACCTGTGGGGGGGGAAAAAATCCATTCATCAATCCAATACATTTTCCAATGAACTGATTAAAGGAGAAGTTTGTAATATTTAAAAAAGTGCATGCAAGCCTAGTTTAAACAAGTTTTCCCTCTTTTCCTACAGGATACACAGAACATGGTCAAAACAAAAACAAACAAACAAAAAAAAGTCACACACTCAGAGGTTTCATTTAATCAACTTTTAGCTTTGATTACAGCATAGAATGTGGTCGACGGTTTAAGTGTGATAATGATTCCTTATGTGCCTAGAACCACTCTTTCACAATTTGGAAGTCCTGAAAAAATCTGGTCTTCATTTTCTGGACATAAAATATTGCTAAGCCTAGACCTGACCAAATGAAGTAATGCAACTCCCGATCATAACACTTCCTCCCGATGCTTGTACAGTGGGGTAATACTGCATGATGGCTGCATCGCTTCATGTGCTTTCCTTCTCCCTGACGTATGCATCACTCTGGAGTAGGGTCAATTGGAACTCATCAGACCATGTGACCTTTTCCCATTGCTCCAAAGTCTAATTGTTATGCTCTCTAGCACAAGCATGCCTTTTTTCTGAAACAAGTGGTTTCCTTATAGCCACACAGCTGTTTAGTCCCAATCCTGTGAGTTCTCATCACATTGTGTGTGTACCTTACTTTCAGTATTAAGCATAACTATGGTTTCTAACTGTTGACTTTTTACCATGCAACTACAAGTTTTTAAGTGATCTCCATTTATAATGTTTTTCCCAACCACATTTCTTCCACAAAAGTTGGCAGTTCAGCACTATCCTACCACTGTTTATGTTTTGTGTTCTCAACCCAATTCCAGTAATGTCAAATCCACCCAGTTGTTTTCATTGCTTGATGTAACCCAATAATTTGATGCTTCTGAAATGGTGGCAGTGTAGGTTAATAAGATTAAGAAGAAAAAAAAAAACACAGTTTTGATAAATAGCTAAAAATATTACAATAATACAAACATCTAAATGCAATTCCTAAAACTTGAAAACAGCAAGGAACATTCCAAACTATTCAAGAAGACTTCAGGAACTGTAAGGAGAGCAGAAACTTTGTCACTACTAATAGTGTAATTAAATACAGTACAGACCAAAAGTTTGGACACACCTTCTCATTCAAAGAGTTTTCTTTCTTGTGTTCTTTATTGTGTTCTTTAGCCCAAACAAGTCTCTTCTGCTTGTTGCCTGTCATTAGCAGTGGTTTCCTAGCAGATATTCTACCATGAAGGCCTGATTCACACAGTCTCCTCTTAACAGTTGTTCTAGAGACGTGTCTGCTGCTAGAACTCTGTGTGGCATTGACCTGCTCTCTGATCTGAGCTGCTGTTAACCTGCGATTTCTGAGGCTGGTGACTGGGATGAACTTATCCTCCGCAGCAGAGGTGACTCTTGGTCTTCCTTTCCTGGGGCGGTCCGCATGTGAGCCAGTTTCTTTGTAGCGCTTGATGGTTTTTGTGACTGCACTTGTGGACACTTTCAAATTTTTCCCAATTTTTCGGACTGGCTGACCTTAATTTCTTAAAGTAATGATGGCCACTCGTTTTTCTTTACTTAGCTGCTTTTTTCTTGCCATAATACAAATTCAAACTCTTAGAATGAGAAGGTGCGTCCAAACTTTTGGTCTGTACTGTAGCTCAACAGTCTAAACACTCATCTTAAGCCAAAATCCACGCACCTTGTGGGCAGTGCGGAAGTACACACTCTTATCAGCTCCACAGCTGATCATCCTCACTTTGCCGTCATTAGCTATGGACAAGGAAATAAAGAAAAAGAGGTCAGATGTGAGAGGATGGATATTCCACAAGTAGAAATTTATTTTCATAAGAGAAACTGATTGAAACTCAAATTATACTTGTGTGGAAGGCACTTTAAAGAGTTTTTTTTTTTCTGTTGTAGCTCAGAGTCCAATAACATCTTTTACAGACTATTCAAAGTTATATACACACACACACTATATATATATATGATCTCCTAAACAAATATTACTGTTAATATTACACTGAATATCTCACCAGCAAAGCGGACAGCTGTGATGGAGGACGAGTGCTCGTCCAGGGTCTGCAGTAAACTGTAGTCTTCCTTAACATCCAGTACATGAATCAGGCGATCCCGACCCGCCGTCACTAACAGTTTCATTCCTACCAGATGCCAAACACGTACAATAAACTCTAGTAAGACTATACATTCTAGTATAGACTCGACCTCAAATGCCACCACCCGTGTACAGACCTGTCTCAGGTTTGGAGTACTCCAGACACAGGATCTCAGAGTCATGCACCTCGGCCTTTAGAAGCTCCTCCATTGTGTTAAGCTCATGAATTCTACAAGATATAAAGAATTCTTGAAGTTTGTAACATGATTACAGAGAAACCAAACACAAATATAATAATAGTTCAACTACTAAGCGAACGCAAGCGAATATTTTCTAGAAATCATTAAGCATCGGTGCATACATCATCACTGACCTGACTCTATCTATCATTCACCCATTAAAACCATTTATTTGTAAACATTAAATTATAAAATACCTATAAAATTCCGAAATATTTATAAAATATAAAAATTCAACCGACAGTATTTTTGCACAACGAATCAAAAATAGAATTATGCTTCATATTGACTTCAAGCAGTCACACTGGGGAACAAAATCTAAACAAAATAAATGTACATAATCGCTCTACGGTATATCTGGAGCTTACCATTTTAAATCAAAACAATATCAAAGTGTGAGATCCCAGAGGATTCCCAGTTCTACAAACCAATGGAAATCTAAATTGATGGCAAGTTTATTACCTCAGTGTGCCATTCCGGTCTCCTGAGGCCAGATGTTTGCCATCTGGACTTACACAGATGCTTCTGATGCCTGTTCGGCTCTCTGCGGGCTGCTCCTCTGGCTTCTCCGTGCTGCTGGTGCCTGATCCCTCTGTGTCCAACAGGAACGCACTGTTACTCGTTGTATAAATCACCTTCTGCAGATCCTATTTAGTGGCAAGACAATTACAAAGATGAGAAGTGTGGAAACCTCTGGCAGTCATTGATGATTACAGGACAACGGGGAGTCTTTTATGCGTATATACTCTTGGAATATTACTAAAGAATATTTTCATCTTCCATTCAGGAAAACGACAAGGTTCACCTATTCAGTGTTTAGCGCTACAGCGCCACCTTCTGGGGCAAACGTTTGTGTAACAGGTATACATTGAAATGACAGAAGTGAACAGCAGACATACATTGCTGAGGAGATTGTTATCGGCTGGGTTGACGTGTGGCTCCGTTTTCCACATGCGGACTGTGCTGTCTGCAGAGCAGCTGAAAAACAGCCCTGAAGAAGTGAGCCCTGTCAGAGGTTCCTCTTTAGCTTCAGGGAATATCTGAAAAACAGCATTGCCACATCAAAAGAGCACACAGTATTGATCAACTGCACAGGAAAAGCTAGAAAGCACGAGACTGCGTATATCTTATCTCGTCATCATCAGGAAGTGTGTTTTATGGTTTTGTTTAAGCTTCTGTAGGTGATGAGATTTACACTTCATGGGTCAAGAAGGTGTTGATTAACACAGGTTTCTATTAGTATACTAATCTGTTATGATTTCTGTATTGTTTTACACATTTATTCTCTCTATCTAGTGATTTTTGAAGGAGTCTCCTGTGTCAGCCCTTTGTTACAAAGGTAAATGTAAATGTAAAGTGATAATTAATTATTACAACACAAAGCAAAAAGGGCTTTGCAATGGTCTGCTAACATCATTAA
>JAAGKR010000361.1:0-10316 GCA_011419295.1 Clarias macrocephalus
AGTGCCGGATAAGGCACATGAGTTTAAGACACTAATCAAGTCAATACAAGATCAGAGAAGGATCCATAAGACAATTTTATGACAATTGATCCATAAGACAATTTTAAGTTGACAGAAGACAATTGTTTGTCACACAAAACAGTCTCTAAAGTAGTGCAGTGCAAAAAAAACTGCACCATACTTCTCAAGGCTACTTGAGAACTCTGACGCCCTTGATAAACGAGTGGCAACCTTCGGCTCTGAAAAATGAACCCAACGAGAAAGTGCCAAAATGTGCATTTTCTCAACTGCCTCCAAAATTGAGTCCCCATAGACCCTCGCTCCCCCCATAGGTGTTCACTTGCATAGTGTATACTAATATTAATGTCATTTATCATGTTATTTATTATTCTATACCACAGCAATGTAAGTGTGTTTGTCTTTCCGAGGTAATGATTGTAATGCTTCAATCCAGGGGTGGTCAACCCTGTTTTTCAACCATCCCTGCAGTACTCACTGTTGATTGATTATCTGGATCAGGTGTATTCAGTCAATATCCTGGAAAATACCAATTCATTTGGCAAGAGTATGTCCCATTCAACAGTGTATTTTAAAGTGCTCTACTCCCTGCTCCCGTTGCAAGAAACCTTGGTAAAGGGAACTTCTCTGGATAAAAATTCCACCTTTAGAAACGCCATGCAATTTCACTTCATCCATGCATTTCCCTGGTAACGTAAGCACCTTCAGATACCTGGTGCTGCTCATGTGGAAAGTCACACTATGGAAATTAAATATTGAATATTAATGACAGCTTATAAAAAAAATAGTATTGAATTGTGTATAATTACATTTTTTATTAATTTAAGGGATGTACTGAGAAATTATTGTGCAGTTTTTTTTTTAAATAACACTATATAAAATGGTATTTTTTCAGAAAATTTTAATTATCATAATGTCATCCTCAGTAATAATGATAATGTTTACATCTCTTTTCAAGCTCTGTTTTTTCATGCTCCAGCAAGGCAAAATGACTGATGGGATTTTTTCTCTTTCTTAACTTCCAGCAAAGTGACAACCCATTGTTCACTCGTTCCCTACACCATTCACAGTTCCCTTTGGGCCCCTGTAGTTTGGAATCAGATTTAACATGGCACCTTTTAAGTCCACTTCGCAGGGAACTTTAAGCAGATCATAACACAGCCTGAGTCTTCCCCTACTCCAACCTCATCTAATGTGGTAGGTGCGTTCCAAACGGCCTGAAGTACCCTGCCAAGTAAACTACACAGTGTGTTCAGCCATGTTAAGTGTGATTCCAAACCGAAGGGAGCAAAAATGTTCAGTTCAAAGGGAACTGTGAACATTGTAGGGAAACAGGTCTTCATTTTACCGGAAAAGAGAATAAAAAATCTCATAAGTCAGTGCGTCTCGCTGGAGCGTGAAAAAAAAGTTCGTAAAAGGATTTATATATTTATTATTATCAAGGAAGACATATTTAAAGGACACAATTTTTTTTTATTGAATCAAGAAATCCTTAGTATTATATAGGCTAGTAATCTGTAAAAAATAATCTGTACATATTTAATAAAGTTTTTATTAATCAAAAATGTAGTTACAAGTTATACACGTTTCAATAGTATATATGTTTTATAACTGTATCAGTTATTATTTCAATAAATATTCAATATTTAATGTCCGTTGTGTGAAATTTTCATAGCTGCAGTTAAATTTTTTCAAGGTGCTTATATTACCATGGTAACGCATGGAGGAGGTGATGTTCCGAATCGTGAAGTTTTGTCGGGTGAAGTTCCCTTAACCGACAAACCCTGCAAATGGAGAAGGGAGTAGGTCGCACCCTGTGAAGTACACTTCGGAATAGAACGCAGCTGGTATCTTCTAGCCTCTGATTGACTGAACACACCTGATCCAGGTAATCAGCAGTGAGTAGTGCAGGGTTATTGGGGAAAAACATGGTTGTTGCTCTGGAGGAGTCCAAAATGTTTAAGGCAGCAAACGAGCTGAATGAGTTTCCTGGAACCTCAAGCCTTGAGCAGAGCACATTTATATTCCATGATATATTATATTTTAGCCTTTTATGTTTTTTTTTGTTTGTTTTTTTTATGTGAGAAAGTAATTTACTCTACAATGGCCAGTTTCAGTGGAAGGGGTGCCTATGGAATTCTTGCTTTTTAAATTAAGAATGTTTGTTTAAAAAGATGGGTTTCATTTCACATCTAATGTACAACAGTTTCACACAGTTACGAGCCTCCAAATGAAGACCAGCATTTATGATCTGAATGCATCTCCAACATAGGGAGTTATAAAATACCATTATTGCTTCTTCTTCTTCTTCTTTGTTACTTACCATCAAGCTTCAGTAAGAGCCTTGGCATACCTTCTTGATTTCTGTTGTTCCACTGAATTCAAGCCACTGACCCAGTCTAAGAAACTTGAGCATTTCCAGGTGCAGCCTGTTAACATTAGGAAAAAGAAGTACATTCGCTCCTAACTGAAATGTGGCTTGTTTGACAACAGGAGCACACGAAATCCTTATTCAGAATGAAAGCAGGACATTACGCTTCATTTATCAATAGTTTAGTCAATTCGGGTGTAGCCCTTTACTAGGTCATGCTAAGCTACACTCACCAGATTCCCATATGTTTTAGTAACGTCGGCTTGTTCCGTCCTTACGCACGTATGTTAAGAACAGCGTAAATCGCGTGCACCCCACAGCTTATTTGCATGAGGTGACGCCCACAAAAGTCCGTATAAGGTCATCAACGGTTGGCCGCTGGAGCCAATCCTAGGTGACTTTGAGCACGAGCCTGGACAGTGTGCCAAGTAAAGCTCACACTAGGGCGGGAAAAAAAAAAGTTAAACTACGATAAAACAACAAAAGTAGTTAATCTTGCTGTCGTATTAACAGTAACTCTAGCTCTGTTAATTGTCGCAATTAGTTTAAAAGCAATGTTTTGGATAAAACATTTAACACCATATGTATGCCTACAATTATCCTATTACTTCATTTTTTTGATAGTTATGTACTTTAATATGAGTATTTTCAATGAATTATTTTGTTTCCCGGAATCATTTCCTTAAGGTTTTTATTTTTTTAATTATTACTTTTTTTTTTTTTTTACTTATGACTGCTGAGTGCATTAGACAATGCCGGTTCCCAGCTGGAGTCCTCTAAAGCCACTCTCTTTTAGCCACGCATTTTGTTTTAGTTTTTGCAGTTCAGAAACTGATTGGATGCTTGTAACTGGCACACAATCATAAGTGGAATGAATCAGAATTCATTTAATTATCAGAAACAATGCTGTTTATTTAAAATTGTTTATCTTTTTTGCTGTCATCTGGCATTCATAAAATAAATAGTGCTTGCTGCATCTTATTTTGATGCGACAATATTCAGGAATGGACTTGATTTATTACTTGCTTCTTTAAATGGCAAAAGAAACAACTTTTCTCACAAAACTATCCTGAAATAAATCTGGCTTTGCACGATAATAATTTTTTTATTTATTTATGAATAGAAGGGCTAAAATGTTTCTGGGACATTGTCTATGAAAAGGTCATTTTTTTTCCTTTCATTTTCCCTAAGCTTCTATAACAGCAGGCTTAGTTCATCTTGATAGCAGAGCTTTACAATGCACATAGTTTGTAAATTGAAATATGCTTATGATATTATTACTTTTTTTATCTCTTTTTATTCACACTAGGGTAAACAAATGCAAATCAAAATTAAACATATTGCTTAATTTTTTTTATGTGAAATCATAATCCTTAATATGAGGGTTTTTTTTTCTTCTTTATTTTGGAGCTCCTAGTTCCCATGACAACCAACGACTTCTGTGTTATGTCCAGTATACAGCGTGTGTGCTTTATCAGATATTAATTAGGCCTGAAGAGGAAGAAAAGAGCTGGACATTTGAAGGCGAATGCCATAGACATGCTGTCTGTATGTTTGCACACACTGGTAGAACAAGGTGTAAACACTCTGTTGTTTGGCACAGTCTCTCCGTGTGGGAACAAGGAGATGCAATAGGAAGAAATCTGTATGCCTAATTTTTCTATTGTGCCAGGCATTTAGATTGGGGATGGATTGCAGAGGAACAGTTGGGATACTTTGAGTACACCAGCCTAAGTGCCAGAAATATACTGTAGACTAAGTCAATTGGGGTGAAATGGGGCTTGTAGGTGAAGAACTGGGGATTTAAAACCATTTTTAAGATGCCGCTGAACAACTGTGGTCATAGTTTGTACAGACTGTCCAGGTATACAAAAATCTAATCGAAGAGCTCAAAATGCTAAAAAACGTTAATGCTTGTTACCATAGAAATGTTTTCGGACTCACAGTGCATCACTGTCTTGGTTGCAGAAGGTGTCCCTGCTCAATATAAGGTGGGTGATTATAATGTTGCGTCTGATCAATAAATGTGTGTGAATGATGTATTGAGATTTGGATATTTATATAAAACGATCATTCACATTACAGTCAGAACTACTGTCAGCCGCATCGGACTGGCTTGGGTGTAAAATGATTTACTAGAGATAATCCAAGCTACCTTAATTAGGTAGACGTTTTCAGTGAGCAAATATTATGTTTTGAAATCAATCATTAAAAAAAAATTGCAATCGAGACCTTAATTGGTCTTCAGTAAACACATCTGTAGTGACTGCTTGGTTTTGTGGATGGTATTTGACAAACTAGATTGCTGATTTTACGGAGCTGAAGATGGTAGAAAAATGAAAAGAATGGTCTTCTGAGAATGTTGATGGTGTAAAACCTTGTAAAGAATGTAATAAACTACTGTATCGCTCAGATTAGCTGTGAGCTGGAGCTGAAATTGGAATTGATCAAGTACGACGGTTATGAATCGAAGACAACGAATAGTGTATTCAGGTCTTCCTGCTGTATTTCTTTCTTTCTTTATTTATTTATTTTAGATAAATTTCATATTCAGTTTTTGGCTGAAGAAGAAAAGAAATGGAATGATATTAGCTGTAATTCGCATTAAATGATTATCTGTTCAAATAGAGTTGATAAAAGTATCCTTAATTGAAATAAGCTGACATTTAGGCACAGATTTGCTGCTACAAAATTTCTAAATGTCCTAACATTCTATACAGGTATTTGTGAGAAATCTTACAACACAAGGCATTTGGAGATAAATTCGAAAAAAGAGTGAGTGACGATGAAAAAGAGAGAGCATTCAGAGAAATATGCAATTTATGTTTCAAATACAAACATTTTCGAATGATATGAAAGTTGTGTTCTGAAACAAATGAGTGTTTTGATAAGTTTTATGTTTATTATTAAACAGTCGAGTGATCTAATTGGCCGTGAGTGACTTTTCTATGAGTGATGATGTAAAGAATAACAGCACTGGGAAGTTTAACTACAGTACATGTATCACTCTGCGTCATATGTGCCCTAACAATCATTAACTGTTGGTCGCCAGCATGTGTGAAAGTAGGTTGGTATGATCGACAGTACTGGGGAAAAGGGGAAAGCAGCTTCCTGCCAAAACCTGCACACAGAAGCACTTTCAGCAAGAAAACACATCTGATTGTGTCATCTTACACAACATTTGTCTCCTTATTAATTGCTTTTAAGTTGTTCCGAATTGTCAATTCCAACTAGGTAACATAAATGAACAGAAACTAACTAGTTAACTAGGACACCTAATTAGCTGACTATATAAGGCAAACCAAATTTACACCATAAATGATCAAAAACTATTCTAACGTACTATACAAACGACATTACTATACAAAAGATAACACAAGACAACATAAAGTGCACGTGCAAATGTGCAAACAGGAGCAGCAACACACATGACACAATGCAATAATCTGTGATATACTGTACAGGGGTTGGACAATGAAACTGAAACGTCTGGTTTTAGACCACAATAATCCATTAGTATGGTGAAGGGTCTCTTTCTGCGGCCAATACAGAATCAGTTCGTCTTGGGAATGACAGATACAAGTCCTGCACAGTGGCCTGCTAATTAAACCTTCACACTCTGCTCTTACTGGTGGAATGTGCAATAAATGAAGACTGGCCACCAGGCTGGGCAAATTTAGCCATGAACCCTAATATTAAATTGCCAGGTGTTTCAGTTTCATTGTCCAACCCCTGTAGTGGGATGAGGTAGTGCAAGTTAATGGCACGATAGATAAAAGAAAACAGTACATATTTCTTGTGAGTAGAAGCAGAGGCGAGAAAGAGTCCTTGTCCTTGTATATATTTGTGAAAAGAAAATCAAGTTTGGTGTTGAAATTTGCTGGATGGTTGTAGATCAGTGTGTATGCGTATGTGTGTTTATCAGTCCAGTCCCATTGTACAGCAGTGAATGTTTATCTGAGTGTGTGTGTATGTATCAGTCCGGTCCTTTCTTGTTGAGTAGACGGATGGCATGTGGGTAGCAGTCTGGATGTGAGGGCCCGAATGCCTCGGTACCTTTTTCCAGATGGCCTTTGTCCTGTTCATGGCTAACGCAAGCTCCAAAGCAAACTAACACAAGGCTGAATCACAAATCTCTCTCCAGCCCTGACCTATTGGCAGAGGTGGAAAGTAACGAATTACATTTACTCGTGTTACTGTAATTGAGTAAGTTTTTGTGTACTTCTACTTTTTAAAATAGTTTTTAAAATCTGTAATTTTACTTTTACTTAAGTATGTTTTGTTTGAAGTATTGTAATTCGCTACATTTTAAATCATATTCGCTACTGAGTAAAGCAAATGAATGAAAATGCAAAAATTATTTAAAAATATATATATATTATTCTTTGTATAAATGCTTCGTTGCGCTCATGTGTGTGTGTGTGTGTGTGTGTGTGTGTGTGTATCGTGTCCTGGTCGCGCGCCGCTCCAGACTCCACTCCACGTTTTCTGACTGTCCCCACATCGGCATCTACTTGACCTTCTACACGGTCGCTTCCGCCCTGAGAGTGACGTCATCAACCAGCGCGACCAGATATAAACCGGAGAGAGACGCGGGAAAGAGATTGTGATTTTGGTGTTTTGATATTTGGTTGTGTATCTGGTTTTGACTTTTTGCCTCCCATTGACTTTGATTATTGCTTTGCCCCTTTAGTTTGGTTGGTCTTTGTATATATTTGTAGATAATTTCACTGTATGTTTGTGCACTCAGCAGTAGTAGGGGCGTGGCTGCCATTTATTTTGGGAAGAGGGAATTTATTCACTGGTTTTGGTTTAGGGAGTCAGGGAAGGTACCTGTATTTTTGTTTGTGGTATTTTTGTTTGTTTGTTTGTTTTTTTGCAGGTAATCTAGCTACAAAATATAAATACCATTTAGTTTATTATTTTGGCCTGGGACCACCCTGAATCTGATCCTCCTCCTGTTGTGTGTGTGTGTGTGTGTGTGTGTGTGTGCGCGCGCATGTGTGTGTGTGTGTGTGCGCGCATGTGTGTGTGTATGTGTGTGTGTGTGTATGTGTATGTGTGTGTGTGTGTGTGTGTGTGTGTGTGTGTGTGTGTGTTTGTAAAGCAATACAAACCTCATTATTTCATCAGTGAATGACTGGGTCTAGTTCTTTCTGCCATATACCACCATTTCCATACAGTTTAAAATAGAACCCTGAACCATTCTTTTGCTGTACGGCCCAACGCTAGACTGGGACGTGACGCCATATTTAAGTGACCACTTAAGTGATTTTCAAGCACAAGGAAGACAACAGCGTTATTATGCAAAGATCTTCCTTCAATTAAAACCAACTAGTCTGAGATTTATATCTGCTCATCTTTTTTGAACTATGCTAGAAAGCCTCATCCCACCCCGCTGTTGAAAAAAAAAAAGGAACTCTGTAACTTTTACTCTGAGTTAAATTTTTATGAGCTACTTTTTACTTTTACTTGAGTAGATTTTTATAATGGTAACTTGTACTTCAGTAAAATTTCACTGACGTAACAGTACTTTCACTTGCCTATTTGGCATGTGGAACAAGGCGTTGTACGCGCTAGCACACTAACTTTACATGTTATGCTATTTGGGATTCAATCCCTGAACCTTGGAAGTTATTCTTGTGGAATAAGTGAAAATCTAAAAGTTTTCCTCAGTTTGCCCACCACCTCCTCACGACAGCGCTCCCTCTCATGATATTTATTAATTCATCTTAAGCTATAGATATGCTTCTGTGATAACAAAACATATGGCCCATGACTTCCGCTTTATGCGTTTATGCTTTTGCAGTTTACTCATCAGCAGTTTCTATTCAGATTCAATAAATCAGATGAAACATGCCGGTTAATGGAGTTTTTCCTATATTTATTTTTAACTGTGGCATGCGCCCTTTTAGAACATAAGGAGAATGATCATTTATGCCCTTTATTTTTCATTCCGCAAAGAGCTTTGGTGGATTGTGGCATTTGACAGCATTATTAGTGCGTGGTTATTTTAGCATTCAATGTAAAATCAATTTTTGATGCCATTTTGTCCTGTGCACCTCGCCAACAAGATATGTACCATACGTTTAATAATCCTCCCACATCTCCCCTGGGTCACAGGAACAGTAAAAGGGAACCCTGTCTTCTGTTCTTCTCTCATTCTTATTTTATTGAGACCTTTGCTTCTTTGTCCCTAAGACATCGCCCATCCAGCCAAGGAGAGATTGACTGTTGTTCCATTTAAGCTAAGTATAAGACTCCTCCATATATAAAAGGGATGGGTGTAATTTCAGGAGAATGGTTCACAAGCTCTCAAGACATCCATTACTATCCCCTGTAAAGCCATGAGCCATGCTGCCTCCAAAGAATTGTAAACAAAAGGGTGATAATTTGTTCTTTTTGTTCACTGTTGTATTTTAGTAACCTTCAATACTAAGCAACTTTGCCATTTTGGGGCCAAGGGCTAGATGAAATGCTACAAACAAATAATCAAGATTTATGGACGTCTAAACCCCCCCCTTCAACCCCCCCCCCCCCCCTCACTCTGACAAGTGCTACTCTGCTCTCTGCTCTGATGCCATTCGGTCATGCCACAGGATTAAATGTAGATCCTTTGTGCTGTGGAAGGAAGGAAGGAAGGAAGGAAGACAGGAAGGAAGGAAGGAAGGAAGGAAGGAAGCAGTATTAGTGTGTACATAACCTCCTGAAGCCTAGAAATCTTAGTCTGAAAAACACTAACTGTGGTATATTTTAGTTTTTGTTTTGTTTTGACTTATGAAAACCAAATTCCATGTAATTCTGCCTTCTAATCCCTGGTAAGAGGTGTTTGCTGTTTTGTATTAATAAAATAGGGGAAAAAATAAATGAATACACAAACAAAAAAATAATAATAGTATACAACAAACATACAAAATAATACTAGTATATACAACAAACAAAAATGTATAATAATTATAGTGTGTATATATATTTACAATTATTATTTCTTTTGTTTGTTTATTCTTTTTTTTCCTATATATTTTTTCTCTATTATATACTGTAAATAATATATTTTTCTGATATTCCATCACCTGGATTATCCTACTGATTATTTTCAGGAATCTTTTCTTCATTATATATTTAGTTCTTACACAATCTCGTTTGCATGCACAATTATATTAATCATGAAATGAACGATTAAAAATGTTGTTTATGGTTTAATGAGCAATAACCTTGACCTGTGCAAAGTTAACCTGTTCATTTATCTCACTAATTGCCTAAAGCATTCTGATCAACGTTGACTCGTACAGCATTTACACATACAGTACATTACATTCAGCCATGCATGTACTATCTAGTCGTTAGATTCTGCTACAGAACTGTATATTCCGCTCACTAAAGGCAAGCGGTGTGTATTATTATTATTATTTTTTAATTATTATTATTATCTGTACTCTATTATATTAAATTTCACTCTGTTTGAAAACATTGTACATATTGATTTTTTCCCCCACCGAAGCCCAGATTTGTTCCATGGACTACTGAGACACATAAATATTGCTTTTATCTGGGGTACATCTTAATGGTAGTGTTTACAATAAAGGCTCACATCTAATCTCATTGTGAGCAGAAAAGATTGCTTTCCTTTGCAACACCTGGAAAGTATTCAATTTCCCTCACTTCTCGTTTCGCACATAGGTTTACTGACATTATACCACTTATGAGGTGCGTTTGACTGAATTATTAAAAACAACAGATTTTGATGGCTGGAAACAAAGAGGACGTGCAAGAAATTTGAGCGCCACGAAAAAGCAGAGCAACTGCCGTCAAGCATGCGATTGAGTTCGTTTATTTATTAATTTATTTATTTAGTCCTTCTAGATTCGAGACCAAACCATATAATTATGATCACAGAATGAGAGGCAGACGTGTCTTTATTTGGCCA
>JAAGKR010000361.1:10936-26335 GCA_011419295.1 Clarias macrocephalus
GTACAGCATTTACACATACAGTACATTACATTCAGCCATGCATGTACTATCTAGTCGTTAGATTCTGCTACAGAACTGTATATTCCGCTCACTAAAGGCAAGCGGTGTGTATTATTATTATTATTTTTTAATTATTATTATTATCTGTACTCTATTATATTAAATTTCACTCTGTTTGAAAACATTGTACATATTGATTTTTTCCCCCACCGAAGCCCAGATTTGTTCCATGGACTACTGAGACACATAAATATTGCTTTTATCTGGGGTACATCTTAATGGTAGTGTTTACAATAAAGGCTCACATCTAATCTCATTGTGAGCAGAAAAGATTGCTTTCCTTTGCAACACCTGGAAAGTATTCAATTTCCCTCACTTCTCGTTTCGCACATAGGTTTACTGACATTATACCACTTATGAGGTGCGTTTGACTGAATTATTAAAAACAACAGATTTTGATGGCTGGAAACAAAGAGGACGTGCAAGAAATTTGAGCGCCACGAAAAAGCAGAGCAACTGCCGTCAAGCATGCGATTGAGTTCGTTTATTTATTAATTTATTTATTTAGTCCTTCTAGATTCGAGACCAAACCATATAATTATGATCACAGAATGAGAGGCAGACGTGTCTTTATTTGGCCATTGCAACTAGCACGGCTGATCAAACCAATCCAATGAGCTCCAAGCCTATTTGGATTTCCGAAAGGATTTTAGAGGCACTTTGATTTCATTACGTATTCCGGTGTATTAGAAAAGGGACATTAGTCCAAAAGTGCGGCTTGAATGGCTAAGTGGAGCCCTGAAGTCTCCGCATCTGAAACAATTCCATTGTACGCAACTGGAAGTGAGACACTGATCATTCGAAAAATGAACGGATTTCTGGTGCAAAGTCTAGTTTCCATAGGGACCATTATGCCAGTTGTGCTGTCACTTTACATCTGAGGGGGATCGACTCTGTCATGTTGCACAGAGAGAGAGAGAGCCCAGGAGAGGTCCGCTCTCATCATCTCAGGTTCCGTATCACCACGAATTTAGCCTAATGGAATCATCTTATGGAAATGGCTTTCGGCCGAACTAAGGTTATGGAGGAGATATTGATAATCACTTTTGTTGTTCTCACTGTGGAGCATGACACCGAGTGAATCACATTTCCTATTACTGGTCTCCACCTGGCTCTATTATAGCTGGACAACAGGTGATGGGATGCTGCAGGAAACTACTGCTTTCTCTCTCTCTCTCTCTCTCTCTCTCACTCACTCACTCAGTCATGGTGCCTGTCACAGGGGCTTCCTGAGACCCAAATGGGTTTTGAATGTACCTCTCACAGGTGAGAACAGATGGAAATATGGTCCCTCTTACTGCCTGACCCCTGAAAAAAGGCTTTAGCAGAAAGTGTAATATGTTGGGTCATTTAATTTCCCTCTGCTTTCAGGGATCTTTTTTTTTTTTTTTTTTTTTCATTTCGTTTTGTTGTGCTTGACAAGTAGGAGATAGCCATTCCTCCTGCTCTATTTCTTTCCGTACTCACATTAGATCACATCGATATGGTGAACAACTACATCATTTACTAGACTAGATGTTGTGAAGCTAAGAACTGATGATTTAAATAAATAAATAAATAATAAATACAACGCATTCGTTTAACATAACACATCTGGAAATGAATTCATTTAGCAATTTATTTATATTCAGTGAACACATTACCCCAGAAACACTGCTTGGTTTCGAATACAAATTAATCGCACACACACACACACACACACACACACACACATTCACAAACTATTTCACAGCTAGAGCAATTTACAGTAGCCGATTTAGCTACTGGCATGTTTTTTGTAGAAGTGCGAAGAAATCAGGCGACCTAATGAAACGCATGAAGAGAAGGTGTTAAAATATCGCAGTAGAATCATTCATATAAAACATTTTGATTTTAGGCTGAACCCAAGGTAATGGACGCTTCTCAACATGCATTGTGTTCTGGGGTCCTTATGGCCTAACGTCATCCCCTTAATACTCAAGGACAAAAGCTGTAAAGTAAAGAGGCAGTGAGAACAACCTGAAAGTTTGATGATTTATCATTGTGATAGTCAATTCAGATTTATAATGGAAGTTTATCTATTGTATATATATATTTTTTTTTTAAGAAAATCTAAGAATTTTAAGAGGTCAGCCTTTCTTTAACAGTTCTTGCAAGGACAGTGTTGTCAAGTGCATTCGCAAAACCCCTCAAGCACCATGCTCTCATGAAGACCATCCCAGGAAGGCAAGACCAAAACTTACCTCTGCTGCAAAAGAGAAGGTCATTTAGAGTCACCAGCCTCAGAAATCACCAATAAATTAACAGCACCTCCGATTAGAGCCGTTATGAAGCTTTACAGATCAGGAGTAGCAGATCCATCTCAATATCAACTGATCAAAGGAGATTATTGCATATGTGACGGCATATAAGGGGATTCTCCCTTATTTAATCATATCCAATTCCCAACGCACTCCCCCATTTAATGCCAGAACTACCAATCGGGGAGGGCTGAAGACTATCAAATATTTCCTCTAAGCTATGTGACGCCAGCCAACGACATCTTTTGGAACCGCATGCTCCCGCACTGTTGAGAGCGGTGTAACGCACTCGAAAGCTAACAATCACAAAACCCTGATTGACTTAGAGCTGCGATTGATGTGAGAGAGTAGAGAACCTCCCATTCCCTCCTCTCTGAGAGAGCTTCAAATTAGTGATCTCCGGCTGACAGGGCAAACACTTGCGCTGCGCCACGCTGCAATCCATCCTGCGATTTTGGTATCATGATTTTTGAAATATCTGGAATATATAGGATTTTTTTTTTTATTATTATTAAAATTCCAAACTAACTTCACATATAATTCATTCCTACCTCACAGAAGGCTGTGATGCCTGTCAATTTTGTAAATAGTATAGAGTGCTTCACATGTTGGATTAAAAAGGAATGGCAACATTTTACAACATCAAATGACAACACCACTCACTCACTCACTCACTCATCATCTATACCGCCTTATCCTGTATTCAGGGTGACGGGGGGCCTGGAGCCTATCCCAGGAGACTTAGGGCACAAGGTGGGGTACAGCCTGGACAGGGTGCCAAACCATCACGGGACACACACACACACACTCACTCACACTCTACTGGCAATTTGGGAACGCACGTCAGCCTAGTCTGCAGGTCTTTGGACTGTGGGAGGAAACCGGAGTACCCGGAGGAAACCCACCAAGCACGGGGAGAACATGCAAACTCCATGCACACAGAGACGGGAATCGAACCTGGCCGGGAATCGAACCCGGACCCTGGAGGTGCAAGGCGACGGTGCTAACCACTACACCAAATGGCAATATATTTTATGTAAATAAAATAATAATATTGAAGGGAATAGCTTTTGTAGTCGGTGTGTAGATTTAAGAATAACAAGGTCATCTTTCTTGTAATGTTTACAAATGTAAGCTTCACTACAAGGTTTGTATAATTAATCTACCAACAAAAAAAATGTGGTTAAAGAAAATCTTAGGTGAAATTGCAATACTATATATAAAATTGTGTAATTAAATTGTATACTTTAATCATGGTAAAATTAAATGATGCTGTTTTTTTTTTATGTTGTCTTAATATAAAGGCTCTAAAATGTTCTAAAGAAAAATGTACGTTTAGGAAGTTAAAGTGGAAAGTTAAATACACTATTGGCATTCTCACACTAGACTTTTATTCAGTTTTCACTCGAGTTGAGCTGGTTTGTTGATTTCCTTTCGGTTTTCTAGCTTGCTGTGCTTTGAAACACCTGACTTGTCCCTTGTATTCATTATCAAGCTCTAAATGAACGAAACTGGAAGGGCTTCATTGAACCCTGATATTCACTTCCTGTTTCACTTGGATCAATCTTGGCCCTGGCCGCCTGGGTGTCACCTTTAACTGTGTTAGTCTTATAAACTCTTGTAATAGATTTGAGCCCTAAAATAAGCATACAGTAGTTTACACTTCTTGTTATTTGCCGCTATGTGTAAATTCCTGACATGCTTCCCCATGCTGTCCTTAATTCCATTAACTGCAATTTGATTCGTAATTGGGGAAATATAAACAAACATTACCTAAAAAAAATCTGTTGTTTCCAACCATGGTCCCGGGGGACCCCTTGGCCTAAACATTTTCGAGTCTGGCGGCTCCCAGCACACCTGATTTAACTAATCGTTTAATTAAAATCCTTTACTGAACTGAAGTGGGTGTGACAGAGCTGGGAAAACACGAAAACGTGCAGGACAGGGTGTCTTCCAGGACCAGGGTTTAGAAACACAGTCTTAAACAGCACATGTTCAGTAAGCTTGTGCACACTGTAACCTCGGATCCTTGTCCTTAGCTGTTGGCACGAAACGTTATTTCATAGTCACTGTGCTCTTATACCTAGAAAATGCCAGTTTACAAAATAACTGTCTGTCTGGGACCATAAACCAGTAACCTCGAGAGCAATGGGGAGTTCAACCAAACAACCAGTAAACAACCAGCTGGCTTTCTAAGCTGGCATATTTAAAATAAACATTCACCAATCCAACATTTTTCATAATGGAACCTTTTATCAATGCAATGTTCAAAAAAAAAATTTTTTTTTTCTTTAATTCCTGCCCTGTAGGTTTCCTCTTAGACATCACCATTCATATGACCATCAGAGGAGCTACATTCTTATAGATTATGATTATGATTATTATTTTTATATAATCCATCATTTTTTTCCCCGCCTGTTCTCAAGACAGATGTTATTTTATGCGATCGCATTAAACAGTACCAGTCAAAAGTTTGGATTTGTGGATTTATTTTCTCGTAATACTGGATCTTTTTCACACCTGTGAAATAACACATATTGCATTAGTTAATCAACAACACTCAGTTGGAATATCAGCTGTTCAAACGAGATTATTGTACGGTATATTTGTGGATCTCTTCAGCATTGTGTTACAGTGAAGAAAGAAAGAAAAATCAGGAAAGACCATGGAATTACTGTACAAGGTGTGTCCACACATTTTTGACTGCTAGTGTAGATGTTTATACTGAAGTTACACATGCCAATGGTCACGTATCCTTAAAATATCCGTTAAGCCCTCCTCCTGTTTGCATCATCATGCAAGCTGCCTATCAACGTAGCCAATCGTGCACAAGATCCAGTTTCACACTTTGGCACATTAGATCTCACCGGAGTCGGTTACCACACACCAGGAACCCGAGGGAACAAACAACTCACTTCAGTCGTTCTGCAAAAGCATGGAGCTCAGTCCCTGTCTCTGTCTGCCAGCTTGCTATTGTCTTCCACTTGGTCTGCTAAGAGATAGCAAATATATAATTAAATCTCGCTGCATACTCCTGTGAATTTCAACCTAATTCCCTTCGCTATCAATGCAGCTGCATTTCCACATGACTTGTCAGCTTGATTAGTAGTCGATGAAAAGAGATGAACTCGGGGAGTTTCGATCCCTGCTTCGCTCTATAAGCAGCCTAACAATTTTGCATTCTTATATCATATATATATATATATATATATATATATATATATATATATATATATATATATATATATATATATATAGTTAACTTATCCAGGAACCACAAATATCCTGCATTCAGCTTTAGGTTTTAGGTTTTAGCTCATTTATTAATTGAATTAATTAATTTATTTATTTTTCAAAATGGGGGAAAAAGTAGACAGATTTGTAATAGTCTGTGTAAAAGTTGGATTTGCTTAACTAACATTGCTACCTTATTAATAAGTTTAGGAACAATGGAGTTTAGCATAAATCCTAAAAATATTGATGTTTGTCTAAATGTAAAAAAAAATGCTATAATAAATAAAATTACAGCATATTCCTGTACACACACACACTATGGGCAATTTGGGAACGGCAATTAACCTAATCTGCAAGTCAATGGACTATGGGAGGAAACCAGATTTCCTGGAGAAAACCCACCAAGTACAGCACATGTGCTTGGCATGTCCACCATGCCGCCTAACTCATAATCCCCCTGTGTAAACCCTGTTAAACTAAATCTGATTACAGCGATTCCCCGTCTACAGTAGGTATACAATCAGGTACACACATCTTGTTTGTCTTTCAATTGGCCTCTGTACACCACCACATTAAATTTCAAATGAAACACTGAAGATTAAGACTTTCAGCTTTAATTCGAAGGTTTTGACTGAACCAGATTGCTGGTTTATCTGATCGATTAATTTGTTCATAATCACCCAAACTCCAATTAATAACCAGGACTCGCTCATATACTTTGCCAAGTCTTCCTCTGGCATGGTGCTTGTAGCATGGCTGAGCATTTTGTTCATTGTCTGTTCTGCCTCATTGTTTCAATCTCAAGCTTTATTCGTTGAGTTCTTTAATGCCTTACTGTCCAAACCTGATAAACGATAACTATCCACTGGGGTGTCATAGTGCTTCCAGTGCGTCTTATCACAAAAGATGAATTAAGCCAAGGTTCGGTCCTCACTGGAAGGGCTCTAGTGGGAAACTGCTGTTTATCTGAACATGGTTGACATTATGAAATATTATGATGGGTTTCACAAAAAGTTCAATCAACTGCAAAGGAGCTGGGGATCATCTCCTGACCCTCAAACAGGTGAATGTCAAGCCTCCAGGAAGGGAGGAACAGTAAATTATACTTATTGGTGAGACTCCAGACTCCACGAATTCCATTCAATATTCAGTTTTCACATAAAGCCAAAGCCTCACATACAAACTCCCAAGCTAAACTCATCCATCTACCATTCTCCCAATGTCTACGGTCTCACCTTGCAATTGATTTCATAACTCCTGAGCACTGACGTAAAGTTTTCAAGGTTCGTACATGAAAGAACGAGTTGCTTGGTCCGAGTCGCTGTACTTCGATAACGCCAAACGCCTCGTGTCATGCAAGTTGTATAAGATGTACAGTAAGTTGAACCAGGAAGCGTCGGCTCAAGGTCGTGGGAATGAGAGAGAACGAGGGAGCGAGAAAGATGTCGAGAGAGACTGAGAAAGAGAATGTGAAAGAGTTAGCATGTTAATATCAGATCCAAGAGGAGACAGGAAGGTAGTAGCATGGAAGATTTAACACGTTATTATCAGATACAAGTGGATGAGAGAAAGAGAGTCGAGTCAACGCATTTTATATCAAAGAAACTCTAACACCTGGGGAATGGGAATGTGCACGGGAATGTGCAGTAATTGCCCAGAGGATCTTCTAGAAAGAAGGCTGATTGTCATCTTCCATATCCTCATGATACCCAGTAGCATGTGACCATGTCATAACCCTTCATTAAACACCCATCACTGCATTAGTGCTTTACCTTGCAATCATGTACACTCCTATAGATACAGTATGCCAGACTCGCTAATACTTTCCAAAGTTTTGTTTCAGTATTGCATCTGTTCTCCCATGTTGTTTTAGAAGTTCATGCTTGTTTGCCCATCACCTAACCCGATGCTTGTTTATCCTTCTGAGTATTGCCTAGCCTTCTGGTTTGTTTGCTTTAGCAGTTTAATGCGGTTTTCTTTTTTTTTTTTTTATGCCGAGCTTGTGTCCATCTGTCTGCTTTTACGGTACTAGCCCAAGTTTATCCTAAGTTCTGAATATCAAATTCTGAATGAATGCATGCAAAAGAATGTGATCGGTCATACCCGTCCTTGTGGCCTTAATTTTAATACAGATGTTAACTGTTTAGCCTATATTTGTTATAATAAAGATGTACTTAATACATGTGTTATGTATTTACTTGATGCCAATTGAGGATAAAACAGTGGAAGAAATGACTGATTACCCTGATCGTGTATTTGAGTTTATTGTGTCTGGACAGAGAGGAGCAAGGTCAGGCTCGTTTCTGTTAGTGACTACTCGTATCTCTCTCCAGGGCACCTGGGCTTTTTTGGAACATGCGCTGGCCCACCTGCAGTGGAGTGCGTAACCTTTAGCCACTGGTGTCCTGAATGCCATAGCTCTCTCTGCCCCGCTGCTTTTCCCTGCTGCTGATCAAATCATGTGAACTAAAAGTTGGAAAAGGAAAGAAATCTCCACAAGAGTTTAGCAATACATTTCAGAGTTCTGGAAGGCACATAGATGAAGTATGCCAATTTCTTGCCCTTGGGTGGCACTGGAGCCAACAGAGGCAGATTAGCTCAGGTTCTCTTCAAACAGCAATGCAGTGGAAGATTTATCAACGCTGAGGGTAGGTTCATTAAATCTAAACTTCTATCCATTGCGGTCATATATATTATGTAAGACTTTTAGTCTACTTACCTCATTTAGTGTCCACTTTAATATACGATGCTGTCTAATAAGCTGCAGTTCTTAAAAGGTTTTTCCTAAATTGTTTCCTGTCTCTTGCAAATTTGGATTAAATGCTTAGAAATACACGAACAGGAAGTCGAGATCGAACATAAACCCAGCATTAACGTTTCTGTGATCATTCCTGAACTGTACAGAACGTCCTGCGCGGAAAATTGAATGATGAATACAAATGAATGAAGTCATTTCGATCCCTTGCATGACATTCATTCAGGTCAGTATGTTAAGTACGTTGGTTATCAGCCTTTACATTAATGAAGCCAATAGGGCAGGGACAGAGAACTGACATTGTTCCTGTCCTTTTAAATAATCAGAAAGGGTTTCACATTTGGCCGCGCAGTGAAAGGCTTCATGCAGCTGTTCATTAGCGTGACCTTGACTTTTGTGCAGATGGAGATCAAATGACCAGGTCCTAGAAAATGTAAGGACTCTCGGCAGGATGTCGTAGAGGAATAAACCTATGCTCTGTAATTACCATGACAAATTGTTAAAAGTAACATTTTTTAGATAAGGAGGGAAAATTAGGTTTTTTCTTTTTCCCTCTCATCTTCTCTTCTATAGTAGTTTCTTGCTGAGATCTGCACTGCAGCATCAGGTGTATTCCAGAAGTCTTAAATAATGTAATCTCAGATTTTTTTTTTTTTTTTTTTTTTTAGGACAGCAGCCCTAATTACATTTAAAATAATTACACCATATAAAAGATTATGGGAGCTGTAGTTAAACTGTGTGATTGTCATGGCTTTGGAACAACGGAGTCTTTCCACTGGACATTACAATTCTTAAAGCAATCAACATATCGGCTATGCTTTTGCTTTTTAATGGTTTGGTGTGTGTGTGTGTGTGTGTGTGTGTGTGTGTGTGTGTGTGTGTGTGTGTGTGTGTGTGTGTGTGTGTAAGGCATAGTGATGAAATATGTAGCAATGGAATACACACCCAGACTACACACTAGGGAATGTATTATTACAATTTTTTTTTTTGCTAGTTGGTCAATAATTAAAAAGTTGTGGTTGACTAGTCATTTTTCTACAGCAGAAAATTATAACATTTCAATTTGTGCATCAAGAAACATGTCAAACTGTTTGTTAGGCTAAACAGTCACTAACAAAAAAATGTAAGAAATCAATGCAAAATAATAAATATATCATATTACACTATTTAAAGATGTTTTAAACATATTTAAACATTATGGTGCACTCATGTGGTGAAGCTGGCAGCTCGGAAAAAGTTCTGAAACTGATTCTGAGAGCCTGCGCATGGGAACCTTGCATGGAACCATTATAACGTAATGATTAATGGAGGATGTCAACTTTGTTAGTGTAGTCTGGTACTGTATTTATGTACATTTCTAAGTTTATTTGAATGGATAGTTTCTGTTTTTCTCCTCCAAGTCGGTCTCAAATCAAAATTGAGGTGCTTATACTAAGTACGTCACAATGAAGCTTCGTCATTATACCCAACTAAATCAACTTGGTACTCCCTGGTATGGAGAATGTAGTACAAATTTTACTTGGTTATTTAGTTCCAGGAAAAGAAAATGTTACTAATTCTGGTTGAGCATGCACATCGTTTTGGCTAATTAGCTTTGACCTGACGGTTGTACAAATTAGAGGTATGTAACTATCGAACGCAGAACATCAAGAACAGTGTACCAGCCTGTAATACTGAGCACCTGGAAAAAGTCATAACGTCAGGTTGTGGAAGAGAAGAAAGTGTCATTAATTTTTTTTTAACTTTTATATAAAATACGTTTATTTTACTCTCTTCCTTACTTCCTTATGGATCTGATATTAATATGTAAAATTTTGCAGGTGTTTTGAAAGTGTTAACGCTCCCACGCTCACCTTCTCTCTCTCTCTCTCTCTCTCGCTCTCTCCATCTAACTCGATCCAACACCTCCTGGTTCGTCTCTGGACAAACACCTGTCTACCTTCCACTTTTTGTTCTTTAGGATCTCACCAGGACATTTTACAATGGTTTATGTTCTTTATAGTAACAGATGTCGACAGCACAGGCGTTTGATCAAACATATAAAACTCCATATTTTGGCCTTTCTGACAGACGAGGTGTTTGTGTGTTTGACTGAGTCTTCTCTCCTGGCACCAGAAAAGCCTTATTGAAGCACAGCGGACAGACCGAGCGACTCGCTCATTCAACTACGTACGCAACTTTATAGCTTAGGTAGAGGTAGGCCAATTTTTTTGTGCTAGTCGTCATTTCCTTTTATGGCCAATCCATACTAGCTTGCAGCAATGACAGCTTTTGTTGTGTATGTGGTTTAAATGAATCGATTATTACCATCATTATGTCATGTGCCTTGCCAGATAGTTGACTAACTAACTCTTGAGCAGCAAAGCGTTACTAGGTCACAACCCAAGAAAACAACCAGCGAGTAATCACTTAAAGTGTTATCCGGAGTACATTTAATTAGCCAGCTAGCTGTTTTACATTAGTTTGTAGTGTTTAAAAGTTATCAGCTGAATATTCTCATACTGTCAACTGCGATGATTTGGGGCCTCTAGGTGGCGCAGTGAAAAGAACAATTTTAAGCTATGGAAAGGGGGAGACCTTAGCCAGTGTTGAACCCATATTTAAACCCCAAATGTGGCTCCTGGTGGACAACATTTCTCAGGGTCGACTAGTTGACTTATCAGCGGTAACATCCCCATTACACACTCGCACAAACTTTTATCTGCACTCTCAACTTATTAGTGAAACTATAAAGAGGCTTCTTTTCCTAAGTCTTGCCGCTTGTTGCCTATTTTTTTCCCTCTTAGCTCATTCCTTTGTCCCGTGTTTCAGACGCTGATTAGAAAATGCACATTCAAACATATTTAAAATTCCATTTCTCCTTCGAGTGCACATAATTTGAAACATAACTCCAATTCAATGGCAAAACAAGTATTTACATTAGCATTTTTGCTCAACAAAAAGAACAAAAGCTGCCGAAGCCCCGACGCAAATGCAAAGTTGATTTGATATTTCATTTCTAATGTCGTGACTGGTATTAGTCTGCCATTTTGAAAAAATAATTGCAGTCGCTCGATTTGCTATAGTTTGCACTTTCTCTTTCTCACACTCCACCTCAGGGCAAATTTAAACAACTATGCAATCCCATTTGCATTTTCACTGCAAACAATGTAGCCCTGTCTATCAAACACTGTAAGAAGTCTGACTTAAAGGCTAAAAGAGTACAGATGACAGTACAATGATTTTCCAGCATTGCCAGGTCTGCACTCCCCCCCCCCCCCCCCATAAGAAATGTGATACTTTTGCAGAGGTGCAGCAATTACATTTCTTTGATATATGTGTGTGTGTGTGTGTGTGTGTGTGTGTGTGTGTGTGTGTGTGTGTGTGTGTGTGTGTGTGTGTGTGTGCGTGCGCGCACACACTATATGGACAAAAGTATTTGTCCAAACCTGTTATTGAATTCAGGTGTTTCAATCATCTTGAAATTCTTCTCCCCAGTGAAGAGCAATCTTAATGCTTCAGCATACCAAGACATCTTGGACAACAGTTTGGTGAAGGCCCTTTTCTACTCCAACATGACTGTCTCCCAGTGCACAAAGCAAGAACTACTGACTAAGACATGGTTTGATGAGTTTGGTGTAGAAGAACTTGACTGACCCGCCAGAGTCCTGACCTCAACCCCATCGAGCACCTTTGGGATGACCTGGAATGGAGATTGTGAACCAGGCTTTTTCAACACTGCCTGACCTCACTGTACAGTATGAGTGGCCACGTAATCCCATGGAAAACCTCCAAAATCTTGTGGACATCCTTCCAAGAAGAGTGGATGCTGTTATAGCTGCAAACGGAGGACCAACTCCATATTAAAGTATATTCAATTTTCAAGTAAATAAAATTTTATTTGTATAGCGCTTTTAACAATTGACATTGTCGCAAAGCAGCTTTACATAATCAACAGAATTAACTTTGTATGAAATGTGAATGTGTATGAATAAAATTTGATAAGATTGTCCCTGATGAGCAAGTCGAGGGCGACGGTGGCAAGGGAAAAACTCCCTGAGATGGTAATAGGAAGAAACCTTGAGAGGAACCGGACTCAACAGGGAACCCATCCTCATCTGGGTGAAATAGGTGTTTTCTATTTGTATGTCTGTATCCTGTTATCTATTCATGCACACTATGGTTATGATTACATTGAATATACTGTAGTATTGTTACAATTCTCCAGTTCCCTTAGTTTTCCGTCATTCATGCATTTTATTCTCTCAACATCTCATCATGTTCTAAACACTCAGGCCTTTGTAAACATTCAGAGCAAGGGCCCAGACACATAACCAAAAAGAATTTATGCACAGGCTTTACTTAAATCCAAGAACATAGTCTCAAGGGTAAATACCTCACGATAAATCTACATTAGTCTTCCCACATGATGCAGTATTTTCTTCATAAAACTTGATTTAGACACGAACTTGAGGAGAAAACAATAATAAAATCACCAGATCTCACAGACATACGGGAGGCAAAGGCAGTGTTCCAGAAGCATCGGCCAAAATACAATCCGGCAAGGGCTATTACTGCTACTTAGAGGGGACAACACAAAAGCAAACAGTCTGAGTGTGAGTGGTCAGTAAAAAGAGCGGGAAAAATCAAACAGAAATAGTTTGGGGAAGGTGGTGAAAATAAACAAAGAAAGCATAGTGAGAGCATGAAAACTCATGAAAGACAGAAGGCCGTGGACAAAATAGACATGACAAGTCTGGTAACTCGTAGCAGTTAGCATTAAATAGCTAAAATCCAAACCTGGTATTATACTGTAGGTGCGTCATTACTAAAACCACCATCTTTCTTTCTCTCTCTCTCATCGTCTGTACCGTATACAGGGTGGTGGAGGGTCTATCCCAGGGGGACAAAAGTGCCAATCCATTGCAGGGCACATACACATACTGTACACTGTGGGCATTGATAAATGCTAAATAGCCTAATCTCCACAGACCCGGGGCAGGAATCGAACCTGGACGCTGGAGGTATAAGGCGACAGTACTAACCACTAAGCCACTGTGCAAACCTTCAAACCACCATCAGTCATCTTAAATCATCATCATTGAACTTAGTGAGGTGACACAGGGGAATCTCCTGCCTGAAAGACAAAACGCCTCCACAGTCCATGTGTCATGTGGTTGGAAGTAAAATCTCACACAGTCTGGATGTATGGTACACAGCGGAAGGATGAGATTTCAATCATATTGATCTGCGCAGTTTCACATCTTCTCCACAAGTCCATGTGAGTTTTTTTTTTTTTTTCCCTCAATCTTTTGGATCCAACCTGACCATGACTTGGATAAAGCCTTTGTTAAAGTTGAATACCTTTGTTTCAGGCAACTGAATAAGTGTAACTTTCATGCAACTGCAGTTCATTCTTATCAAGGAATTCCCTAGCTGGCATTTATTGGATACTTCCGCATCATGTTCCCAGTGGATGTTACATTTTAATATTTACAATCTGGAGGAAATCATAATTGACTACACACAAACATTATGGCAGCTCCACAATCACAATCTCCACACACCATATCAACAATAGCGTGGAAGAGATAATTACTGCTTTCGTGATTATGTAAGGGTAATTGGCATTCGCGTTTGTCCTTCAAAGTCGTGGCCATCATTTTAAAATAGCACGAACGAAAATCATTATTCCCCGCACTACCAGACAACCACACATCAAGCACTAAAATTAAGAGGCATAGCCATAGGCGAAATGCCTAGCTGCATGCTGCCACACTGTGTGTCTAAACCCTGCAGAGCTTTTAACAGCTGCTATGCTGCCTGTCAGGAGTATAACTGATCCTTTTATCGAATTCCATGTGACACCATCACCGCCTGGAAATGATTAGGATTCTGAAATCGCTGTTTGGGAAGATTGTTCCGAAGAAGGCAGCGCTTCACGAGCCGTCAATCATTTCATCCTAGCTAATAAAATAACTGGAATGATTCTAGGACGACACATTCTGCCATTCTGACAAATTGTGAAATAATTTGTCACTAATATGAGACATTTCCAGCTTAATTCACTGTCGACAATTTTTGGAAGTGCTAAGGAATGACGTCATATCTTTGATGCCTTTGGAAAGGGACCGCAGTGACTTATGAGACTTACAGTATATATACTATAATGATTCCAGTTCCTTTGAGAATAAAGATGCTGCATGGCTCACTTTCGGCAGTTCCGTATAACTGATTTGACATTTTATGAAACTCTGTATTGTTGTTGATAAGTTTGGGGTTGGTGAGTCCTTTAGCTGGTCAGCTGCCTCTTCCCGGATCCACTTTCTTTTAACCACTTAACAAGTGTTCTCCCCAAATTAGACTCCAGGGAGAAATAAGTGGTAGTTAATTAAAAAAAAAACACACACACACACACACACACACACACACACACACACACACACACACACACACACACACACACACACACACACACACCATGACCTAATCAGAGCAGTTGCCTTGAACCTAGTATCTTGAACCTACTGTAGCGTCCTTGTTTCGTTTCATTAAACTTTTCGTTTGGTTTTCTAGGAAATTGAGTGGTTGGTCCACAACGAGAATATCATAGATTCAAGAGCACTGTTGATTGTATGTAACCTTTCCACTAAATCCTAAATGAATGCTGAGTTAAAAGGTTAGCACAAAAAAAAAGAGCTGAATAGAGAATAGTTCTTGCAGGGCTAGTTATGCCTAGCAGTTCTTCAAATTTTACTATTTTAATTATATTCTGTTTAAAAGATCTTTTTTTTTTTTTCACAGAAAGTATAGAAAATTATTTTGGCAGGCTTATCATAGCATTGAGAAATGATTCTGTACTGCTTACTATCTATTGAACCTATGAAGCGTTCCTTTTTTCCCCACTTTTTTTCAGCTCTTCATGCAGGGAGTTTTCATGTTCTTCCTGGGTTTGATGGGTTTCCTCCGGGTGCTCTGGTTTCCTCCCAAAGGCCAAAGACATGAAGATTAGGTTAACTGACATTCCCAAATTGCCTGTAGTGTGTGAATGAGTGTGTGAGAGCGTGTATAAGTGGCGATGGATTGGCACCC
>JAAGKR010000361.1:26355-93458 GCA_011419295.1 Clarias macrocephalus
AGCTGGCATTTATTGGATACTTCCGCATCATGTTCCCAGTGGATGTTACATTTTAATATTTACAATCTGGAGGAAATCATAATTGACTACACACAAACATTATGGCAGCTCCACAATCACAATCTCCACACACCATATCAACAATAGCGTGGAAGAGATAATTACTGCTTTCGTGATTATGTAAGGGTAATTGGCATTCGCGTTTGTCCTTCAAAGTCGTGGCCATCATTTTAAAATAGCACGAACGAAAATCATTATTCCCCGCACTACCAGACAACCACACATCAAGCACTAAAATTAAGAGGCATAGCCATAGGCGAAATGCCTAGCTGCATGCTGCCACACTGTGTGTCTAAACCCTGCAGAGCTTTTAACAGCTGCTATGCTGCCTGTCAGGAGTATAACTGATCCTTTTATCGAATTCCATGTGACACCATCACCGCCTGGAAATGATTAGGATTCTGAAATCGCTGTTTGGGAAGATTGTTCCGAAGAAGGCAGCGCTTCACGAGCCGTCAATCATTTCATCCTAGCTAATAAAATAACTGGAATGATTCTAGGACGACACATTCTGCCATTCTGACAAATTGTGAAATAATTTGTCACTAATATGAGACATTTCCAGCTTAATTCACTGTCGACAATTTTTGGAAGTGCTAAGGAATGACGTCATATCTTTGATGCCTTTGGAAAGGGACCGCAGTGACTTATGAGACTTACAGTATATATACTATAATGATTCCAGTTCCTTTGAGAATAAATTAGACTCCAGGGAGAAATAAGTGGTAGTTAATTTAAAAACACACACACACACACACACACACACACACACACACACACACACACACACACACACACACACACACACACCATGACCTAATCAGAGCCGTTGCCTTGAACCTAGTATCTTGAACCTACTGTAGTTGCTGAGTTAAAAGGTTAGCACAAAAAAAAAGAGCTGAATAGAGAATAGTTCTTGCAGGGCAGGTTATGCCTAGCAGTTCTTCAAATTTCACTATTTTAATTATATTCCGTTTAAAAGATCTTTTTTTTTTTTTTTTCACAGAAAGTATAGAAAATTATTTTGGCAGGCTTATCATAGCATTGAGAAATGATTCTGTACTGCTTACTATCTATTGAACCTATGAAGCGTTCCTTTTTCCCCCACTTTTTTCAGCTCTTCATGCAGGGAGTTTTCATGTTCTTCCTGGGTTTGATGGGTTTCCTCCGGGTGCTCTGGTTTCCTCCCAAAGGCCAAAGACATGAAGATTAGGTTAACTGACATTCCCAAATTGCCTGTAGTGTGTGAATGAGTGTGTGAGAGCGTGTATAAGTGGCGATGGATTGGCACCCTATCCAGGGTATACCGCGAATACAGCCCTAAGTCTGTATACAGGATATAACAGCGGTATAGATATGAGTGAAAGTAAGTGGAGAGTTGAGACTGTCTCCACTGTCCAGATGAGCCATCATGTTGTTTCTGTAAGAACAGCAAAAGGTGCTGCACAAAAGGCAAGGATCAAACTCTGAAATGCACTGCTGTATACAGTACCAATGGACCACTCGAAGGGATAAACATAGCGAAAGCAGAATACAGTGTCTTTGTTTGCTTGAGATCAGAGTCAGTGTCGCTAGGGGAGACTGAAAATAAAAGGAATGGCAGGTGAAGACAGGACCGCTATGAGCTGAAGTGGACATCTGTTGAATGGTGATGAGCGGAGATCTTTCATCTCACCCTGGAGTGTCAAACTTAATTTCAACCTAGGCTGCACTGGCATTTTTAAAGCCTTCAGGGGCAAAAACAAGACTGTTATTTTAAATGTGTTATTAGTAGACATAACATTAAAACCCAAAACATTAAGCCTAATATTGCATGGCTTCCCCTTGTGCTTTTCTGTGCGATCGGCTGGTGTTTGGTCACGAGCATACAGTACTGTAGATGTAGATGGGCCTTGGGTTGCTATTCAATTGTTACGTTATTCAATTCACCTGGTGGCAGGGGCGGATCTAAAAAAAATCTTCATGGGGTGGCATTAAAATTAAGAGGGGTGGCAACACTGAAGCAAGCATCCTTGCATGGTTTTTGTGGATTCAAGGAACACTATTCTTATTCGGTGTATACACTAGGGTGCACATTTTTACCTTTTCCTATAAAAATGAAATAAAGGCTGATGTGTGATTGACTTAAACCTGATATCTGGATTAGAAGGTCAGATAAATAAAAAAACTCTTTTATTTTTTAGAACACTAGGACACTAGTGCTGGGGTGGCAAACTGCCACCCCATGCCACCCCGGTAGATCCGCCCCTGCCTGGTGGTGGTGTTAGTGTTGCCGGATTGGTATATACTTATGATGACGGCTAAGATACCATATAAAACTGACAAAAGTATAAAATCTGGAGCAGTAAAGAAGAAATCATATAAGATTATCCCTGCTTAGAACATACATGTGCTCAGACCCTCATCTGTCTTGTCTTCACTCCATATCAACTCCTTCGTAAAACATTTTTGTAGGTCTTTCAACGATGGATTTTTTTTTTTTTTTTTTTTTTTAAACGTAATAACTTTATGGACACCCTGCTCACCCCGCAACCACACACTTATTTAAAGAAGAGATGCAATTACTGCATTACACATCCATTATGAGTATTTGAGGTCCTGCTGTGCTATGCAGGAGGTAGTCTTTTTCCTTAGTTGGATGGCTTCTTTCTTGATTTTCTTGACACTCTTTAACAAACTCTGAATCAAAAACCAGCTGCGACAACATGGGGAGTTTTCTTTGGCCCATTTTAATGATCCAAGGGCATTTTTTCAAAGTCTTATTTTTAATATTATGGGAGTTTTCAATATCCACATACAACCTAATTGCATGTGTATCCTGAAAAACTCTTATTAGTTACACTAATATACATATGTCTGGAAGAACGGGTGGTAATAAACATTCCCCATTCGATTTGGGGGTTTCAGTGTGAGACACGACAGATAAACTCCACTGCATGATGGCAACAATTTCCTTTTTTTTTTTCAACATTATAAAATAAATTATTTGGGTCATTATTTAATATAGGTGTCATTTTTGACCTAGGGTCCAGGAACATCTATATATAACTAGTGTTAGTATCCGTCGTTATCCGTCGTTAGTATTTAAAAAGAGGTATAGATATATTGCATCTCCAGGGTCCGGGTTCGATTCCCGTCTCTGTGTGCATGGAGTTTGCATGTTGTGCTTGATGGGTTTCCTCCTGGTGCTCCGGTTTCCTCCCACAAGTCCAAAAACATGCAGATTAGGCTAATTGCCGTTGCCAAATTCCCTGTAGTGTGTGAGTGTGTATGTGTGTGCCCGGCAATGGATTGGCACCCTGTCCAGGCCTCCCGCAACCCAGAATACAGGATAAAGCGGTATAGATGATAAGTCAGTGCGTGAGGTGCAGCCATGATTGTGCAGCTTGCGCAGCTGCAATGTGATTGTATGATAATGACACAGATGAACATCAAATTCAAATATGCAGTTTATTCACTGTTCCACTCTTTTCTGTAATGTGACCTACGCTGTAAATGCAGCTGCTCCAATACTGATTGTGCATCATGTTTCACAGACAGCATTCTACTTAAAAAAATGAAGCATGCTGTGATATTGCGCGGCATGGGCAGACTTTCACATGTTTCACATGGTTCAAAAAAGGATAGAAGTTGAGGGCTGGATGAAAATGAACAGCAGACCATATTTGGCCCTTGTGCCTCGTGTTTCACATCTGTGATCTAGCACATTCACAAGGAGAGGAGTAGGCTGGTGGGCCAGGCTATATTGAATGAAGTCCAAGATAAGTGAATGAGCCAAATGGGCTAGTACTAACATTATAACCTGGGGTGCTTTACCTTGGTCGCCCATGCATCAGAGTCAATGGTGCTGAACTGGAGAAGCTATCAAAGTAGAGGAATTAACAGCTCTTTCCTCAGTAGTACAGGCTGAGGTCACCCCCTACCATTGTATTTAAGCTCTTCCACGGGAAAGGAAGCGCTATATAATTGCAGAAAGCCATTACCATAGGGACGTGCTGAGGTTATCCAGATGTGCAGCCATACTAATCAGGGCATATAAGAACAAGCTATTCTCCCTACACACCAATCCTGTTTGCTACCAGAAAGCATTACTGATGCGAGCAAGAACATCAGCGCTGCGATGCAGGAGCCATGGGAGGGTTACACAGCCACACATCCCTGTTTTCCAACTGCCGAGTGATCAAACAGCCTTGAAATTGGTGATGATAGTTGAATGTGTCTGAATCTTGGACTATTCTTTCAAAATGCAGTGGCTCAGTTCGCTGCTTTATATTTATCCATTTATTTATTTATTTATTTGCTTCTCCTTTATAATGATTTAACAATCTGAAATACCATTAAAAAGTGTTCCAACCATCTGTCAAACCGGTCTGTTTTCACCAAATAGCCACCGTTCATGTTCACAACACATCTGTTTCTTACTTAACAGAATACTACTGTAACTGACCAAAGATAAAACATCAACAGCAAGAACATGACGGACAAATTTGAAAGATCACAGTCAAACCGGAACACAACAGCATGAATACATTAACAAAATGAAAATCACTTGCTTGTCACTCAAGCACCACCGTTTTCCATTAGCGGTCGTGTTTCTGTTTCTGCTGTTGAGCTTTTAAATGAGTTATTTAGTCATTTCTTTATATTTTCTGTTCAGTTCTTTTGTTTGAGAGGGCACGGTGTCGTAGTGGTTATAGCATTTGCCTCCAGGGTTGAGGGTTCGATACCCGTCTTGGGTCGGTGTGCGCGGAGTTTGCATGTTCTTCCCGTGCTTGGTGGGTTTCATCCGGGTACTCCGGTTTCCTCCCACAGTCCAAAGACATGCAGATTAGGTTCATTGGAGTTTCCCAGTGTGTGTGTGCTTGTGTCCCCTTCAATGGATTGCCACCCTGCTTGGGATATGTTTTGTGTGTGTGTGTGTGTGTGTGTGTGTGTGTGTGTGTGTGTGTGTGTGTGTGTGTGTTTTTTTTTTTTGCATTTTGTTCAAGATTTAGTGAAGACATGCGTAGCACCAATGTTTCCAAGACTGTTTGTAATGCTAATTAATCAATCAAGATTAAACAAACACTGGAGGTTTTATCTCGTCTACGGGTGTTGAACATGAAAGACACTCAAACAACACTCAATAACAATAATATTTGTGCATGCAAAATGTTGGTGTGTATGTGAATCAATGTAAAGTCCCAAGTCCTGTATGGTACTCTGCCAGTGTGTGCATGTGGGGGTGCAGGAGTATTGTATCGGCCTCACTGGCTTTATGAGTCAATCCGGGAGCAGGATGATGAAAAAACTATGGTACTGTCCCAATGGTGAGTAATCCAATTTTTGATGCATCTGCAAAGAGACAGGAGGATTCACGGCCTGAATCAGCGCTGGGAAAAGAATGGCCGACCGGTTGTTTATGCGTGTAAACAACAATGGAGCGTTGGCCTCTCTGCATATTCGAGGCTCAGAGGAAAGGTCTTGCGAGAGTAAAATCGCGGAACCGTTTTTAAATCAGCCTTCATTTGAATGTCTTTTCCAAATGTTGTATGCAAAAATATAATTACAGTGTTGGAAATTGGCAAGATTGGTAATATTTTTCGCTGGCTGGAACGGATTATCTGGATTTACATTATTTCCCATAGAAAAAAGGTGTTTCACAATATGAAATTTTGCAATATGAAGAACTCGCCTCCTGAACGGATAAATTCGTATGCCGAGGTACCACTGCATTCCGCACCAGATTTAGCTGTTTAACAGCGCTCCATTCTGGTGGCATTGGTACTGTATATTTGAAATGGGTCAGACATTAGACGTAAAGTGAAATGGCACCACCGTCTAGTTGGCACTCTTGGCAGCCTCCTCTGTCGTCTAATTTTTGAGGCGTCAATCGGGTCCCTCATGCTGGAAAATTAGATAGGACAGTGTAGTAAAAGGTCTTGCGCTAATCTAATTTTCTTCTATATTTGTTCTGTGATTCAGTTTTCATGGGACCAAAGTGACAGAAAGACTGTAAGAAGTTGCCATAACAACTGGCTTTGCGGGGCAAGGTGGGAGAGAGAGAGGCCGTTGGCGCAGTCATCCTTAGGACATTAAAACCCCTGTTCGAGTACCAGGCTAAGCCCTAAAGCTGTTTTCTCCTGCTTGATGATGAACACTCACAAAATCGCTGACCAGTACACACCGACTGAGAGGTGTGTAATTACTACCCATATTATAACCCACAATACGTGTATGGTAATTAGACAGATTAGGTCACAGTGTGTAATTATAATAAATATTACTTTGCTGTTCGGTCTCACAAATATGCTCTTTGTTCAATTTGTTCATTCTGTTCTTTCAATTGTTTTTAGGTGAACTGTCATTACATTTGGCCAAACTTTGCCTGGCACTGTGTTGCATGTGGGGTTTGAATTCTAGAGTAGACTGGTTCATGCACATGAGCTTTATGAGGACATTTTCTACATTTAATTAAAATTCAAATTCGATTTAGAAAATGCTAATCCAGACGTGTGTGTGTGTGTGTGTGTGTGTGTGTGTGTGTGTGTGTGTGTGTGTGTGTGTGTGTGTGTGCAGTTGCGTTTACCTCAGTGAGTGTGGATGATACTATGATCCATTCCCATCTAATTGCGACATGCATGTTTGCTTTTGCAATTATGTGCTTAATATTCCTCAAATGCAACACTAATTTTACATTTCACTATTAATACACTAGAAGGTTCTACCATCCTGGAAAAGTAATAGCAACCCACCTATTTGTTACCTGAACATTCTTTTCCTTACGCTCTACCGCAGTCCAAATAAAACAGGGTTTTTAATAGTGTTTGAATTTAACCATGGCAGGCCTGGGGACATAATCATGGACCCCAAAACATTAAACCTACATTGAACCGATGCATAGAACATGCAATCTAGTCAGCTAGCCATAACATACAGTAACTTTTGAACTGCTTAGCGAATATGCTGGCTGCATTCATGTTAATTGGATGATTTAAACAACGTAGCTAGCTAATATTAACTAGCATAATGTATAGCTGCCAAGAGTTAGGAAACTCGCTATGTTTACTCCAGTGGCTGCTTTGCCCCCTACCAAGCTAAAAAGCTTTCACAGTGATAACGGGACTAGTAAAATAATACAAGACTGAGTCAAAAATTATCCGCACTCTAGCAGCTGTAGAATTCATTTAAATGAAATTATATATATATATATATATATAGTACAGACCAAAAGTTTGGACACACCTTCTCATTCAAAGAGGTTGAATTTGTATTATGGCAAAAAAAAAAGCAGCTAAGTGAAGAAAAAACGAGTGGCATCATTACTTTAAGAAATGAAGGTCAGTCAGTCCGATAAATTGGGAAAACTTTGAAAGTGTCCCCAAGTGCAGTCATAAAAAGCATCAAGCGCTACAAAGAAACTGGCTCACATGCGGACCGGCCCAGGAAAGGAAGACCAAGAGTCACCCCTGCTGCGGAGGATAAGTTCATCCGAGTCACCAGCCTCAGAAATCGCAGGTTAACAGCAGCTCAGATCAGAGAGCAGGTCAATGCCACACAGAGTTCTAGCAGCAGACACGTCTCTAGAACAACTGTTAAGAGGAGACTGTGTGAATCAGGCCTTCATGGTAGAATATCTGCTAGGAAACCACTGCTAAGGACAGGCAACAAGCAGAAGAGACGCGTCTGGGCTAAAGAACACAATAAAGAACACAATAAAGAAAACTCTTTGAATGAGAAGGTGTATATATATATATATATATATATTTTTTTTTTTTGTTTTGTTTTGTTTTGTTTTGTTTTGTTTTTTACATAATCTTTTTGCTTTTCAATACACAACTTGATTTCATATTCCTTCATTAAGAAAATGTTTTAGGCTGAGCTGAGAGTCACAAATACACCACTGTCTTCACTTCTTCATGAGAAGTAAATCTCCATCCTGGTAAGGCTGCTTTCAGGGGACCAGGTGAAAGTCAGACGTTTTTGCAGAGTGTCGACAGCAGGGGGCGGAAGTGTGCAGACATACATCGTCATATAAGATCACACCACGCAGTCCTCCGTGTTTAATCTGAAGGCTTGCGCTCTTCAATAAGCATCACACTGTAACGAGCACTGTTGACTGATAATGTTCCAATACTGGGCCTTCAAGAATCCCAGTAAACTGTAAGCATCAATTCATCAGAAGTAAATCTCCATCCTGGTAAGGCTGCTTTCAGGGGACCAAACAGGTGAAAGTCAGACGCTGATGGTTGACTTTTCAAACTTTTTCCCGGTCAGCGATTGAGGACCTTCCCTTCCGTACTCTGCCATTTACTCTCAGGCTCGTAGCGATGAATCCATGTCTCGTCACCAGTAATGATTCTCTTTAAAAAACTTTTACCTTCTTTAGAGTATCGGTCCAAATTCTTTTTGCAGATATCCAAACGCTTCTGTTTATGCTCTAATGTGAGTAGTTCCGGGTCCGGGTACACACTGAAACGAAACACCGCACACTGCTTTTCTTTTGTGCAGCTCAAAAGAGGGTCATCCATTTTTGCTCGTACCACAGTTACAAATGAACTAATGTAACACATTCACACCTGCACAGCACTGCCTGGGGAGGCAGCAGCCTTAAACGGAAAGCGCTGATAAGACAACAGGAGTGTTAATATAACCGGAGTGCGGATTATTTTTGACTCACCCTTGTAATAGCAACCAACATCCCTCACAAAGTCATCATCTTTACCGCTTTATCCTGTATTCAGGGTCATGGAGGGCCTGGAGCCTATCTCAGGAGACTTCCATCCATCGCAGGGCACACACACATACAAACACTCACACACTACAGCCAAATTAGGAACGCCAATTAACCTAACCTACATGTCTTTGAACTATGGGAGGAAACCGGAGTACCCGGAGGGAACCTACCAAGCACGTGGAGAACATGCAAACTCCCACAGAGACGTGAATCAATCCCGGACCCTGGAGGGGCAAGGCGACAGTGCTAACCACGACACCACCGTGTCGCCCAGCAACTAACTTCTAATGAAATATACCTTGACTCTTTTTTATTCTTGTCCTTCTGGAAACCTTTTTGCCAGCATCTTTTGGAGGAAAAAATTCCAGCCTTTGACATGGGTTGGTGAGGACGAGAATGAAGTGGATGACGATACCAATCTGAATATCAGTGTCTATCTATCTTGAGCATAGCTCAGTTTTGTGACATATTCAGTCCTTCAATACAACGTCAGAAATACCTAGATAAATACCTAGAAAGTAAGTTATATTAGGATTTCTATAATAAGTTCTGCATTCAGGACTAGGTAAGCATGTTTGATTTGATTCGTTAATGGGGACATGTACATTTCCCATGGAGCTGGGCCGGTCCTGCGTTAAGGACGGCATTTTTACCAATCTAGAACCCTCGCAGTTTGTCTACCACTCACCCGGTGGACCCTCTCGGGGGCTTCAAATTCCTTGTAGTCACCCTCGCTGACAACTTCAGGTAGTCAGAACACACACTCAATGCCTCTAATTCCCCAGACCTCTGAGCGAGGCCTGCATCTCAACCGCAGTCCTGAAGAGCTTTTATAAGTGCGTCAGAGGACCAACAATGACGGGGCATATGGCATCCTGGTACTGAGACTTCACAAAACACAGGAGCATAAAGCACAGCAGAGGATGGTGAAAACACCTCTGAGGATCATAGGCACTCAGCTCCCAGCTGCGCGGGACATTTATACCACATGCTGCCTTACAAAGGCAGGCCACATCATGCAGGACCTCAGTCAACCCAACCACCCACATACACACACACACACACACACTCACACATACACACTTTGTTCCCTCCTTCCATTCCTTTCCATTCCAACCATACACACACATTTATTTATACACACACACACACACACACACACACACACACACACACACACACACACACACACACACACACACACACACACACATCTCTTATTTAAACAACTGCTCACTGCACTGTGACTGTCACCCCCGGCAATGCTGCAAACACCGTCACTTTACGATTTTAACCTCTTCATTGACACACTGTTACTGTACATACTGCATAATTATATATACACATTTGACATATTGATATAAAGCACACTATTACACAACGTACTGTACACACTAAACAGAAGGTATTTACAGTACTACTGTATATCATTTCTATTTGTAGCATTTTTGCCACTAGGCACTTTATAACTTTCCACACGGCTGCACTTCTGTACACACGCTACACTTTAATCCACTCAAACAAATGATACCATCCAACAGCCGAACATAACCTGTAACTGTGCAATTTGTCTCCCTACTGTAGCACTCACCTCTCATATGTATGACGTATCTTAAAACCAAGGCAATATTTCGAGTATGTTGACATTCATCACTAATGCAGGTAATGCACGACGACGACGATGATGATGATGATGAGACCTGTTTGCAAAATAACATCTTTGATCAAAAAACTCTGACTGCCACATTACTTTACATAACATAACTGTATGAATTCCTGCATTGCTTATTACTATCATGAGACTGACCCTTGCTCTACTATAAAACAGTGTCACTCGTGTCATTAATAATATCCTCTGACATGTTTAACTAGCTGGTTAAGTAAAAGAAAGACCTCATATAATTCAGCTGTATGCCAAATAATATGAACAAAATGACACTGGCATAAGCACTACAACAGTCCATGATGTAACCAAGCCAGTTTGTGATGTACTGTATATTGCATTAGATTTATTACATTACTAAAAATCTAATTTTATCGATGTGTCCAGCGCACCTTGATATGCTTTCCAGCCAGGTGAGAGAGAGAGAGAGAGAGAGAGAGTGGCACACACACAAAATATACACGCAATATGCATCATGTCTGAATGTTCTCTGTGTTTTTTTTTTTTTTTTCAAAAGGAGGTATGTAAGCAATAAGCCATTTCCTGAGTCTACTTCATCAAATCCAGTCACATGTTCTACAGAAATCCACGGAAACAAAAGGGTCCTGGTGAACCATAGGATCCACAGGACGTACTACATACTGTATTAAGAAATGAGGAGGAAGTTAAAGGGGACCGTGGGAAAAAGGGAAGCCTGGGAAATATAAGAAGACAAAATTCAAACGTCCTACAAAAACCCAACAATGTATATTGATGTAATATACAGTACAACACACAAGCACTATTAAAAAATGTAAAAAAAAATTAAAAACTCAGAAATGTTTGGCTATACAGTGGTACCACGGCATACGAACGCTCCCTTGCAAATTTTCACCTTAAAATTCTGCAAGAAATTTGTCTCAGCAAGTGAAGGATGTTCGGCATACGAGCGACCGATCCAGTCTTTGTTTGCATGTGCATCCGGTTGACGTTCAAAACATGTTTCCTCAGTAGAAAGCCAAGCCAAGCGAGTTTACATATTTTTTTGGTGTGATTAATTGTTTTGCATTATGGGCAAGATTTAGTGAAAAAACATAGCACCATGGGTCCCAATAATGTTAGCGATGCCACTAGCAAGAAGAAAAGGCAGCCACTTCCAGGTTCGTTTTTTAAAGAAGCCAGTGTCAAGAGACATCATAAATTAAGGCTAAGTGAGGTTTACTATCTATTTATTTCATGTTTTATTTCATTTTCTAAATCTTTGATGGAAAAAAAGTATGATTATAGTATTAAAAATCTATAATATTGCTAATATTTTTTGAGTGGCTGTAACGGATTATCTGCATTTACATTATTTCCTATGGGAAAATGCGTTTCGCAATACAAAATATCTCCTTAAGAATTCGCCTCCGGAACAGATTCAGTTTGTATGCTTAGGTGAAACCTGCATATAGCATGGAGCAATAAATGTGCAGACTAATGAAGGTGAAACACAGAACAGGTAGATGATCACATAAAGGTCTTACAACAAATGTACATGTATCTGATTATTTTTGTATTTGGGTATTTGGGTCCGTCCATGTGCCATATAATGCACTGGGCAATAAATACTCTGCACACTGGAGACATATCCGTCAAGGTCGGCTTGCCAGCTTGACGCTCGATTGTCATTCACACTCTACGGGCAAGTGGGAACACCAGTTAGGCTAATGTGCATGTCTTTGGACTGTGGGAATAATCCAGAGTATGCAGACGGAAACCCATCAGGCACAGGGAGAACCTGCAAACTCCATGCACACAGACCCGATGCGGGAATCGAACCCCAGCCTGGAGTGCGCCACCGTGCTGCCAACTGAAGGGATAGCTCAACTGAACCCACCATCCTTTGACGTACAGTAACGGGATGCTTTTCTCTGTCCTGACACCCAGGTGGTGTACTGATCTTTGCCAGGCTGCAGAAGCATAAAGGCAGCCTTTAAAGAAAGAATGAAGACCCACTTCTGTACTAATCACTTGGATTAGAAGTTGTTAAATATATTTTTATTTATGCATTTCCATTTTTTCATGCTGTGTCAATTCCCCACGTACAGTGTTTCAGCTCGAATGTATTCTCAAGCCTAGGATCTTGCACTGAACTCACATAAAGATATATTTATATATCACCTGATTGTCATCTTGCATCGGCAAACCTGCACAGAACCTTTATCAGGTAGCATAGCTAATCATTTTTTTTTTTTTTAAGACTACTAGAAAGTACTTTTGAATATCACTCTTGATGAATTCTGTAAATGTAAATGAGTCTTGAAGCAACAGCGCGCTGGCCGGAGCATTGAATGGCACCTGAGATTTTAAAAACAAACCAGTCAACCATAAAACAAGGGGTAATGAACACGGTGGACCTGTCAGCCATAAGTCTCCAGGATTGCACGAGCGGATAATGCCGTTATTAACCTGCCGACATTGATGAATATTAACGATACCAACGACGGAAAATTGTAAAACTGTCTCCATACTGTAAGTGAGCCTGCTTTTCACGCTCACACACGCTGATGCGTCCCTCTCAGGCAGAGCAACGGAACACGTGTCGGACGCCAGGGTGGGGACAGGCAACGTCCCAAGAAATCGCAGCTTAAACCGACAGCGGCGCTCCGTGTCAAAATCATCTGCCGGATGCTCGGTACTGTGAAACTAAGCGCTCCAGAGGTTAATGCAGTTTCTAAGCTGGTGTTGTTTTTGTTTTCACCTCCGTGTCATAATACAGCTGGGACATATCAATGAAGAGGGAGATAATGATGTTCAGTCATAACAGCTCCACGTGAATTGCAGTGCAGACCTCACACTCTCACAAGGCATGTTTCACTGATCTAAAACATCAGAAGGGTTCGCTTCCTGCTTGTTTTCTATTAGATATGGACTATGCCCGGAATATATGATGATAATGGAAACATGTTCGACAAGGGAAGCATTGGATATGTTAAAGAAAGTACTCAGTAACTGCCAACGGTTTACACCTTGGCTGTATGTGTATGTTCATAATCTTAATTAAAAATCCCAGTATCATTCTTGATTGATTGATTGATTTGATTGATTGTTGGACAGATATGTGTTTTTATTTATTTATTTATTTTTTATAAATTTGGAAACGCCATGTAGCCTAATCTGCATGTTTTTGGACTGAAACCGGAGTACCAGGAGGAAACCCATCAAGCACTCCATGCACACAGACATGAGACAAGGACCGAACCTGTGACCCTGGAGGTGCCATGCGACAGTGCTAACCACCAAAATCACTGTGCCCATTTATTTATTAACTGATTTCTTTATTTTGCCTGTTTATATGCGTTTATGTTAATTACACAGGCTGCATTTGGCTTTAACAAAATGCAGTTTTAGTATGCCTTTGGCAACATGCACTTCTTACATTTTTTGCCTGTTTATATACAGTACAGAATTATAATTATGTTTTGCATTAAATAACTGCCATAAACATATAGGTTTAATGTGCTTTTGGCAACTTCTCCTGCTCATGCATGCATGAGAAAAAAAACATTATTTTTAAAATGATAACACGTTGAGCATGACTAAGCACTCTGCATGAGTTACTTTGTTCTATAATGTTGCTCAGGTGTCAGGTTTGTCCATCAGTATAGCCTATAGTTATAGTTAAACTGCCAATTTAAAGCATTTTTACCCCTTTATTCATATGCATTGATGTGTGTTAGCCACAATCCTGTTTACTTTAATACCACCCACTGTTTTTAGCTTGATCTTTAAATGGCTATACTTGAATTAAAACCAATATGAAATCAAATGCCCCACATTCTAAGATGAAGGTGAAAATGATCCAGTTGAGTCCTGGAATATACCCGTGCCATCAGGGAAGAAAAACTTTACTGTTGTGATAATCTGGTCATTCAGTACATTCAGGTCGTCAGCTGACTTCATTTTATTGCCACATAACGTTGCTGAGTCTAAACCTGACCAACTGAAGCAACCCCAGATCATACCACTGCCTCCAGAGGCTTGTACAGTACAGTGGACACTATGCATGATGAGTGCATTACTGCATGTGTGCCTCTTCTTACCAAGTCCGATCTTTATGCTCATTAGTCAACTTATGTCCGTTTTTAGTTTAGTATTACTAACAAGTGGTTTTCTTATGTCCTCACAGCTGTCTGTTCCCAATCCTGAACGTTCTCATCACACTATGTGTGTGGAAATGCTCCTACTTTCACTATTAAAGATAGATATTGATTTAACTGCTGATTTTTTTTACACTTCACAAAATGTTTAAGTGATTTTGTTCTGACCACATTTCTTCCACAAAGTTGATGATTCAGCATCTTTCCAGGTTTTGATCATGTGTTTAATATTCCTGGTGTCTATACCAGCTCCAGGAATTACAAATCTCCTTAGTTGTTCTCTTTGCTTGATGCCGCCCAATAATTTGACCTTTTTGAAATGGCAGATTTTTAGCCAGGCAGTGTACTAGCAAATTTATAAACTTGAATGTCTTCTTTAGTCCTAAGTACCTTTACAGTTCTGTAATTGCCCATTTGCAACCTGTTACAGTTTCAGAAGTGAGACTTTGCTTTGTCATTTAAATGCTTTCCCTTTTACAGGATATTTGTGCACCAGAAATATGTCAAGTAATCAAGTTTATAAGGGTCACTGGTTGTAATGCAATGTGCATGAAATGACAAGGACAAATTTATGCACGAATATATAAATACATTCTTAAGTAAACAAATTCAACCAAATGCAAACTACTTCAAGCGTTTAAAACATCCTAAGTTCAGGTCACTGTTTTCCAGAAATGCGGTCATGCTTATGGGAATGAAATTTAAGATATGCTGTATCACTTTACCTGATGTTGAATGCATGAAAAGCTAATTAGTTTCAATAGTGATAACTTTAAAAAACAGAATGATAATAGTACCAATATCAACATCAATGTGTTAATGCATGTGATTAATCTAGAAATTTAACGCATTACCTTTTTTTTTAATACAAATTAATTATTTGATCAAGTTTGACACTAATGGCTTCCCATAATCGCAGCCAGGTTACCCATTTGCTATGTGCCATTTGTGTGGCACGTTTCACGCAGGAAAATAAGATGACTGAGAAAACATCAACAAATGTGCTGGTTTTTGAATCTGAGGTTCCAGGTTCGAGCACCGTCACAGGTTGGCTGCCACACCTCATACAGTAGTACCCGGCCACTGCATGCGGTCCTAGTCCCATACAGTATACATATATATTGTAAAGGGCATAGCAGGGCAGGACAGAACACAGATACAGGGAACACCACTCTCACTCACTCATCATCTATATCGCTTAATCCTGTATTCAGGGTCATGTGGGTTTTGCATGTCATTTGGAAATCAAGGTGCCAGAGTCTGGAGGAAGACTGGGGAGAGGGAAATGCCAAAATGCCTGAAGTACCCACAGTCAGTGATGGTCTGGGGTGCCATGTCAGCTGCTGGTGTTGGTCCACTGTGTTTTATCAAGGGCAGGGTCAATGCAGCGAGCTATCAGGAGATTTTGGAGCACATCATTCTTCCATCTGCTGAAAAGCTTTATGGAGATGAAGATTAAATTTTTCAGCACGACCTGGCACCTGCTCACAGTGCCAAAACCACTGGTAAATGGTTTACTGACCATGGTATTACTGTGCTCAATTGGCCGCCAACTCTCCTGACCTGAACCCCATAGAGAATCTGTGGGATATTGTGAAGAGAAAGTTGAGAGATGCAAGACCCAACACTCTGGATGAGCTTAAGGCCGCTATCGAAGCATCCTGGGCCTCCATAACACCTCAGCAGTGCCACAGGCTGATTGCCTCCATGCCACGCCGCATTGAAGCAGTCATTTCTGCAAAAGGATTCCCGACCAAGTATTGAGTGCATAACTGAACATAATTATTTGAGGGTTGACTTTTTTTTGTATTAAAAACACTTTTCTTTTATTGGTCGGATGAAATATGCTAATTTTTTGAGATAGGAATTTGGGGTTTTCATGAGCTGTATGCCAAAATCATCAATATTAAAACATTAAAAGGCTTGAACTACTTCAGTTGTGTGTATTGAATGTAAAATATATGAAAGTCTAATGTTTATCAGCACATTACAGAAATTATCAGAATATGCTAATTTTTTGAGAAGGACCAGTGCCCTCCATAATTATTGGCACCCCTGGTTAAAATGTGTTCTTTAGCTTCTAAAAAATTTAGTTTTGTTCTAAATAACATAAGACCACAATGGAAACAACCCCCTTTTGCCAACAAAACAGCACCTAATCTTCTCCTATAATGTTTTATGAGATTAGAGAACACAGAAAGAGGGATCTTCGACCATTCCTCTTTGCACAATGTCTCTAAATCATCCAGTGACCTGACTCCTCTCCTCTGCACTCTCCTCTTCAGCTCACTCCACAGGGTTTCAATGGGGCTGAGGTCTGGGGACTGAGATGGCCATGGGAGGAGCTTGAGTCTGTGTGTGGTGAACCATTTCTGTGTAGATTTGGCCACATTTTGGATCATTATCTTGTTGAAAGACCTCGTGATGACCCATCTTCAGCTTGGCAGAGGCCACCAGATTTTGCTTTAAAATGTCCTGGTATTTCAAAGCATTCATGATGCCATGCCCCCTAACAAGGTTCCCAGGGTCTCTGGAAGAGAAACAGCCCCACAGCCTCACCCCATACTTCACAGTGGGCATGAGGCGCTTTTCTGCATACTCATCTTTTGTGTTCCACTTAGAGTGTTTGTTGCCAAAAAGCTCTATCTTGGTCTCATCTGACCAAAGAACACGGTCCCAGTCGAAGCCCCAGTACCGCTTAGCAAACTCCAAGCATTTGCGTTTATGACTGTGACTGAGAAAAGGTTTTTTCCTTGCATACCTCACAAAGAGCTTGTTGGCATGTAGATAGCGTCTGATGGTTGTTTTGGAGACTTTGTGACCCCAAGATGTTATCATTTGTTGCAGTTCTTTAACACTGAGCTTTGGAGAATTTCTCTTACCGTCCTCCTCACTGTGCGTGAAGGCAAAATAAACTTGCGTCCTCGTCCAGTCTTGTTTACTACTGTTCCAAGTTTTTTAAACTTCTTAATGATTCCTCTCACAGTAGACATGGGCAGGTGCAGACGGGTGGCTATTTTCTTGTACCCACTGCCTGACTTGTGAAGGTCGACACACATCTGCCTTACTTGAATGGTGTGTTCTTTTGTCTTTCCCATGTTGAAGAGTGGATAAAAGAAATGCCCTCTGTGTCACGTCATAATTTATACCCCAAGGGAAGCAGGAAGTGATAAATTACTAATGTTCCTAGATACTCTGATCAACTGTGTAAACGACTGCAGAAACGACAGAAATACTTCAAAAAAAAATTATTATTTGTTAGTCAGGGATTTTTATTTCCCCTTAAAATTCACTTTATATTCACGTAATATTATTCTACAATTTTCAGGGTGACAATATGCTTCTGCAATAACAACTGAATTTATTTTAAGGCTTCTAACACATCTTAACCCGGGGTGCCAATAATTATGGATGGCACTATATATATATATATATATACTGATGTTGTTTTGCTTTTCATGCAACTTGCTTGGACAACTGCATGACCTTTGACTCAATTTGTCTGTATTTTGGCTGCAAAGTTAAGAAAGAGCAATTAACGAGGTCTACCGTGAATGGCATTTTAAATAAACGTGGCTTGTTACCTGAAAACCTGCTGCTCATGATCCTCGGCAAAAATCAATAACTCGCAGCGCTGTCTTCCAATAATGTGCTTTCAAGGAAACTATTTAACCTCTGCTTACGCCTGGGATCCAGCTGTAGGACAAACATTGAGTCCTAATCTTTGTCTGTGTCAATACGTGGGAGGTGAGAAACGGAATTCCCATTAGAAATTAAGCTTAAAGAATTAGCCTAAACATACCAGTACAGAATGACATTGTTCACCCTACTAATCCCAGTATTTACAATTTTTTTTTTAAGTTAATTATGTAGTATTAGATAGTAGAAGAGAAAGACAGAACGGAAGAAAATAATTGTTCATGTCAAACCACCACAATTATGAGAATATAAACTGATTCTCTATATAATCCTTTGCTCCACTAAAACACTTAACCTAGTGTTTCACTAGTGCTTGGATACCATTAAGTTAGAAAGTTTTCTCTGAAACACTGGTGTCCCAGGAACACATAAACGTGTGGAAATCACATGGAGCAAAGTCAGGATTGTACATGGCATGTGGCAATAACTCCCAGTGGTGGTGATGAACAACTACAAGTGCTTGTACTATTACTACAGACTTACAGTACATTCATGCATGTGATTCATTTCAGTTCTGTAGCTGAAAGGTTTAAAAAAAAAAAAAAAAAAAAACTGCAAATTCAGTTTTCCGAGCAAAATGGTGCAAAGCTACATAGTGCAAACCATCCGACACCATACGTGACACAATGACACAGTTTGTCTGCTGAACTAGATCTGTTCACCACCAGCCCTTTGAGTTGCTCTTACTGAATTGGGCCCTACAGTATGTCAGCTAGTAGCATGTCAGTCAGTCTGACAGGCCAAAATCAATGTTCGACTTTAGACAAAATGGCTTTCTCACCTGCAGCTCAGTCAGATGCCAGACTATACATTCAGATTCACACGACGCCCGGGGAAATTCTTCAATGTACACAAAATGCTACATAATACATACAAAAGGCTAATCAAAATTCAGAAATGATCAAATAATTAGACTTTACATTTTGGGAGTTAAATGTTGAAGATTTAACCATGATCAGGGATGTTCGAGTCAAACCGGGACTTGGCTGTGCAGTATAACGGCGCGGTACATCCAGAGCACAGTCTGATACGCTAATGCGCTTATCTCTGCCCAAACACTAGGAAATGGCCTGGAGTGAAGTCAGGACTGTACAGGGTATGTGTCAGTAACTCCCAGCTGAGTTCAAGTTGTGTTCGTGAATGATTGTGTGGAGAGTTAATACAGCCAGATTACACCTTCATTCATGAGAAGTCCTGGGTTGACCTGAACGTCCCTGTATTTTACCTCCAAAAGTCAAGAGAATAATAGTTCGCTCCCTTAACAGGATACGTTTTGTCCTCCTGAAGATTTCGTTTGCCCTTGTACATACAATAACATAAATCTACACTCCTGGTCAAAAGTTTGGACGCACCATCTATATATAATACCATATATGTTATTTCCTTTTTCATTTGAAACCATGAGGAATGTTCTAGAGTGTATAAAAATAAACCCAAACTTCTGGCTGCTGCTCTTCCGTTATGTAGATGCTAAAATCTAGATATGTTTTGCCAATGTAAAAATGATACTTTGTTCGCAAAAGGATATATGATATATCTTTCGCACTCCTCGTCAAAGTAATAACATTCATTTATTCTTCCCTCACCAAGATTTTTATGCTCCCACTATCAGATTTCTTTCTCCTCGCAGCAACGCTACTTAAAGTCATTAACCGATGCTAATTGCTAGTGTAAACCAGAGATTAAGCAAGCAGGTCCTTGAGTGGAAGGACTGTTTGAGGTCAATTGCTGTTAGATTAAATAATGTAACATAACACTCTGGCATTAGTTCTGCAAGCTACAGTCACATTGTTTATACCAGAGCTTTTATGTGATGTGAAAGTTGCACCTGGAACTTTACTACCATAAGGTTCTTCTGGGTATTTGAACTGAGCTGCAGTAAACGCAGAGCAGCACAGTGCAGCTGGTAGCACCAGCACCTCGAGCAAAAGAACGTGTACTCATGCAGTTCCTACTATAGACCAGAATTATACATAAGATAAATAAATGAAGAAAAAAAAAACTTTTTTTCTTTTAGTGTATTGTAAGCTCAAGTGTGTGAACTTTCTTTTTTATGAACATTGCAAATGCTTGCGCGAATCCAACGGATTTGAGTGCACACATGCCATTTTTGTCCGAGAGCAAAATAAAATCCGTGTTAGAGCAGAAGTAATCGTGCTCACAGACTAAACTGCGTTCTTGACTTTTGGCAGGAAAATAAGAGCAGATTACAGTGCTAAAAAGTAAATAAAAAATTAGAGCTCCTGGAAGGCATTGCTGCTTTGTTTGTTCCTAGTTGTGGACGATTCTATTTACCCAGCACCCAGAAGCCAGAGCAACAAAGGCACAGTGATAAACATGGATTAAAAACTCATTCGCTTTTCTCCTGCTGCAATCCAGTGTGGTTCTGCAGACTGTGCATTGTTGCAGTCGAGGAATAAACTTGTGGTGGAGTCATGCAGCTCGTTTGGGTAGGTCTAGGACTAGTGAAGAAGTAAAAACGCTTATGCATACTGTACTTCGAGATATGGTCAGTTTGCCTGCAGGGTTTTAATGCTGCATTTGTGACAAGGTTGCAGTTTACATGATCCCCTGCCTAAGACTGGTAGAAACACACAAAAAAGGGGCTTTTCTGTTTCCAGTTCGGTCCTTGTTTATGGATTGACGTCAAATCTACATGCCCAGCCACATTGTAAACCCGGTAACGTTCCCTTTCCTACGTTTGCTGTAAATAGCAGTCTGGGCTTTAGATCATACAGACACAGTATTCTATATATCGCTATAATAATCTCTAGAATAATCTATAACACCGTTTTGAAAAGGTAATCATCGACATTAGAGTATTCACTCATATAACTTGTTGCTACACTACTAGCCTCAGTCCAAAATGTAACATGAATAGTTGAAGTTAACTATACGTGACCTGTCATATAAATTCAGGTATTAAGTCACACAGGTTAGTTTTGCGCTATGGCCAATAGAGTGCCGTAGGTGAAAACTATCAAATTTGTCAGTTTCAGAAAAAATCAGTTGACATGAAACACCTTATGTTCCTGATCTTTCAAAAGAATTGAGAGTTTTAAACCTATACGTCGTTTTAAATCATTCTAGTCAACACTATCCAAGCTGGTTACTACTGTTGTCATGGAAAACCTGCCAGTCATTTTTCACTATAAAACCAACCTCCTGGTAAAGTCCGTTTTAAAACTAGCAGGGAAAATGATTCCAAGGATTCCCTCTTTCTTACTACATCCCAGAATCCGCATTGAAATATTTATATATTTTTCTGAAGCACTCATAAAGAACATGATACTATAAGAAACTTGGAGCTTATTGAATCAGGCATCTGAAAATATGCATAACACAAATCACCCAAAATGAGATTTAATACCTGATTTGATGAGACGGGACACACATTCGAACAATACCAATAGACTCTTGGGCATGTAACTGTACAGTAAGTGTGTGTAGACTAGCTTTTTATGAGGTTTACGCGGTGTAAGGTTTTATAATATGGTGTGACCTTATTCCATGCCTCTGTGCCCATAAAGCACCGTCATTGTGGTTCCTGATTCCTTATACTTGTGTATGCAGGAGCCCTTTTGTTTAAAAGGAAAATGCAAATGCGTCTGTCTGTCTCCCGCGCTCTCTATGACTTACATGTTAATGACTGCTTCTTTTGATGTACAGGATGTACGTGACAGAGGGCACCTGGCCAAAAGCTTAAATATGCTCTCTTTGCTGATAATAAACAGAGATCTTCACATACATCACGCATGCCTACGTGCTTGTCCCTCTCCAGCCGGTAAGTGTTTTAAAGTGCACAGGATACAACAAGCAATAATTCTTTTAATTCACCCTAAAACTTAACAATCCTGGCAGTCTTCTTAAACCGAACACATGGTCTGGCAGAGCAAACAATAGACATACATTTGTGGAGACGGTTTTTTTTTTTTTTTTTTTTCCCCACCCACTTTACATATTGAACACTGCGACATGGGAAATCACCTTACTACAACTTACAAGTTCCCACTTGCAGTGCAATATGAATTCCGCATTAGGCAGAGCACACCATGGATACAGTGGTTAGCTGATTTCTGATTTTCCACCATTAGATAGATAAAAGAATCTTTTTCTTATAAACTGATTCAGCCTATATTGGAATATACATCCAGAATATATTGGATACATATTAAATGCAGCTCTTAAAAATATAAAGAAATATAGAAAGTATTACAGAATGTGCTTACGAGGCCGGAAAATGTTGACGTTATATGAGGGAAGCATATGGCCAATTAACTACAAATGCAAATCTGTTTTACAGTCTGAATCCTGCTTTCATTTATGAGCGTTCTGATTGTTCAGGAGAGGAAAATGCCGCTGGATTTCACAGATCACTAGATATATACATAAAGTGTATTACAGTCTCAGTGGGCCCTGCTTGGAAAATAAACAGATTTTAATCTCTGTTGTAAATGTGAAAAGAGAAGTCTGCTAGATCACCTCAAACAGATGGGTAGCTCTAAGTAAAGCACTACCATCAACCAACTGACTACTGACATTAGGAGTTATCTACAAGCAACAAGATGTACAGTCTGTACCAAATCTGTGCAACCAGCAATTTAAATAGATTAACACAACTAATATAACAAGAGATTTCTCCAAATCACTCTGCGCTATAAGGTGCATACTGGATGCTGAAGGTCACCTCAAGACGTCCCCCACTACTGGCCTTTAAAACACAAAACATAAGCTACAAAACATATAAAAAGACACAGACGTTTGGGAATTTTGTTTCTATGAACTAGAAAAACTAAACTTATGGGCCTATGAATCAGCGGTATGTTTGGAGAAGAAAGAATGAAGCATGTGCAGAAAAGTGCACCCTGTCTACAGTGAAGCATGCTGGTGGCTCGGTGATGCACTGGGGCTGCTTGGTTTCCTCAGGCACTGGAAACCTTTAACGTGTAGAGGGCAAAATGGGTTCAGTCATGTATCAGAAAATCCTTGAAGAAACCATCATGCCATCTGTGAGGACGCTGAAACTTCGGTATCCTTGGACCTTCCGACAGAACTATGGCTCCACCAAGGCTTGGTTGCAGATGAAGTCCTGCAGGGTTCTAGGCTGGCCATCACAGTCGACTGACTTGTATCCAATAAAAATTCATAATTTTGAGTGCAACCATATGTACGTGCTTACTTATTACACTGCATACAGTATAGGAAGAAACACATGCAACCCGGCTGGGCAAATAATAACTATTATTGTCTTGCAGATCTATTAACAATGAAAAAGCATTAGGTGTCAGTTATTAACACATTAAAACGGAAAACATTATAAAAAAAATCTTTGCGAACTAAGAGGAATAAAATCCTTTGAGTTGTTCATCACACAGCCTTGCCAAAAACTGCATTGTTTCTTTTTTAATAAATGATAGTTTATGGTTTTTACCCCATTATATTTACATTTAGTGTTGTGGAATATCTACAAGGCAAGCTGATTCTTGTTATCACTTATGTTATAGTGGCGATTAAGAACGTTCCCGGCTCCCTCGTATAAAGTTATAAAGGCAAAAAAAAAAAAAAAAAAAAAATCTTTATCTCTCCCCTGTATATGGTTTTATATATATATAAATGTGTATATATAATAAATATATATATATATATACAGACTATGAAATTATGCAATATATATATAAATTTGACATTTCGTAGTCATCATAGGAATCTGTGACTGAACCAGAAATAATGCTGAAAAAATATGAATATTTACACAACTCTGACACTGCAGACTCCTTTCATAAATGTCACGTGTACATGTACATTTGCTTGAGCTGCTACACATTTTCTAATTCCATTTTTATTGGACTAAGATTATGTGTAGCATCTGTTGTCCAAGTTCCTGGGAATGGAAGTAGTTTCTACAGAAAAGAAAGAAGAAAAAAAAAACATACTTGAAAAAGTTCATTACTATAAGCCCTGTTATTGAAATTATAGCAGGAACTGCTGTCGGAGCTGCTGTTATAGGAAATAAATCCACACCTTCAGATTCAAGAGTACAACACCACCGTGATTTAAATACAAACGATAAAGAGACAAAGGCCATTAAAAGACAATTAGGCGTTAAGTGCTGTAATATAGCCAAGATGAAACAACACGTAGTGCATGCAGTACAATACAGCAGAGAAGAAATAAAAATAGTGCACACAATGCAATAAAGTCCAACACTTCAATGGAGCCACTGTGTGCAGCTGCAGGGGTGTGAAATATTCCCAAGATTAACTGCTCGTGATATGACCTGTATGTCACCGGTAAGCCAAAATAAGTTAATCCCTGACTCATTAAGAAGAGATACAAAATGTTGGGGTTATGACTTCTTTTAAAATGTACCGTGTTTTATTTTAAGTGCCCCACCATGGAGTAACAACTTTGCCACTTAAAGCACAGTATTTTTATTCTTTTTTATGGTCATGTTTTATGCCTAGCGCCATCATATCATATATATTTAATAACCAAAGCCTTATTAGCATTCACATGTACACAAAACACAACAATGTTAACTGCACTCTCATTAAAAATACATTTACACCTGAGATTTTTAAGCAAGGCAGATTTTTTTTTTAACTGTTTAAACCCTCCATGTTGGCATTCAGTAATAGTAATTCAGATTTTTTTGTTGAAGGTGTACCGAGTGTTTTTTTTTTTTTTTTTCAGACAAATTGGTGCTTATCCAAGACAAAATGAATAAAATAGCTGATAAGTATTTGTCTATTGTGCTGTGAATGTAAAAATGCACTAATCCCCAAAACTTTTTAATTTTACATTTTCATCCAATAAAGACAACATATTTAACATTAATTCCATTCACAGCATGGTTTCTGTGGTTATTTTAATCAGGGCCCAAATGCTGCATATTTTATTTTTAATAAAAATCACTTCTGTCCTTAGTGTGTGCGTGTGTGTGTTGGTGTGTATATTGTGTGTGTGTATATATATATACTGTATATATACACAGAGAGAGAGAGAAAGAGAGAGAGAGAGAGAGAGAGAGAGAGAGAGAGAAAGAGAGAGAGAGAGATAGTCACGTGATCACAACTCACCAAATGGTTCTTCTGTCTCTTGTGTTGTGGCTTTTTTGGTAATCATCTCCCATGCTCAGTCTCAGTGTGCGTGCACCACTCAGATAGTCAACATCCGTGCTCAAGTGCACTGTTTACTATAACACTGTGACCATGTGTGTGCTTTACTCATTTTTTTATTTTATTTTGTGTCTAAGTGCGGTGACTGTTCTTTAGTAACTCTGCTGCAACGCTAAGAAGGCTGTCACAGTGCGGGAGATGAATCTGTTTAATGACAGTGCAACATCACATTTCCGTGAAATCCTCAAATGGAGGCAAAAGCAAGTGTTATTAGAGAGGTTCCTTGTTAAAGGTTCCAGTTTGCCGACAGAGACTCTTCCACCCTCCTCCTCTCCTCTCTCGTCTTCAGCCACAATTTTTTTCAATGGTAATGTTTCGGTTAATTTGTTTTATTTTTACTTTATATTTTAAAAGTAATATTTTTGCGTTGTGGAACGAATCATCAGAGTTTCCATTTTTTCTTATGGGGAAATTCGCTTTGATGTACCAGTGCTTTGGATTGTCAGAATGAATTATGCTTGCAATCCAAGGTTCAAGTTAGATAGATAGATAGATGGATAGATGGATATATAGATAAACAGACAGACAGATATAGAATGATAAATGAAAGAAATTATTGTAAATTACATACCAGTAAACTAGTAACAGGATCATGGGCATCCAAGTCGCAACCATACCTGTGGGGACCAAAGGCCGGCCCATTCGTTCTGATCCCAGAGTAAAGCAAATGCAGTACAACTTAACTTAACTTCCTGGCCATGGTAAAAAGGTACCAGAACACCCTGTGCAACACCAACAGACACATGGGATCTAGGAGGCAAGGAGCACAAGAACACCAACCTGGCCTCCAACCTCGCCAGGTCCCAACCCAACCCAAGTCCAATTTACGAATGCCTCACTCACAGCGGATCTGCTGCATCATGGTGGTGCCAGACACCACAACACACCCATAAAGAGCATGTGGGGAGCCAGAACCACCCTGGTGGATCCTTTTGGGCATAATGTCTTGCATTATGGCTGATCGGCGTATGTGTGTGTGTGTGTGTGTGCGTGCGTGTGTGTGGGTGGGTGTGTTCATATTCAAGAGTTTGGTTGCCAGGAGTTTTTTTGTCTTTGTTGTTGTTTTTTGAACAGAGCCAAAAAACAGCCAGTTCCCATAATTGTATATGCTTTCAGTAAGTAGTGGAGCACAGTGAGAGATTTGGATAGATAACAGTTTCAGACAAACTGCAGTTAAAGGAAATAAAATGTCAGACTGTGCAAAAATATTTCTGGTGTGTGTTACCACAGTGTCCACCAATTGTTATTCTGGCTGAAACCGTTCTCTGTAAAACAGCAATTAAATTCATGCCATAGCTTAGAGGACATTCAGAGCTGCGCTACTGGCACTTGATTTCTGGCATACTTTCAGTTCCATTCAGGGATGAAATCTGCTCTGTGTGTGTGTGTGTGTGTGTGTGTGTGTGTGTGTCTGCGTGTGCCATCAGGCCCACTGTTGATTCGTTTAAATTGGTTCGAAATTCAACCTACTTGTGCTGCAGCCCAAAATAAATTCATAGTCAGGACTTAAACGGTTCATGGAGAAGGTGTTAATGTAAGAGACTCCACCATGGCCCCTGGTGAGTTTATTGTACTAGAGGTGTGAGGCATATCGGTACGACTGTGTTAAGGATATCGGAAAAAGCACAGTGATGGAAAAAGTAAGAATAAAACATTACTGACTATAGAAAAAGAGCTGCTCCTCACTCACACTCTATACCACTTTATCCTGTATACAGCTTCACAGGGGGCCTGTGGCACAAAACACCCTGGACGGCGTGCCATTCCATCGCAGGGCACACACACACACACGCACGCACGCACGCACGCACGCACGCACACACACACACACACACACACAAATGCACGCATTCACACGTTCATTTACACATTACAGGTATTGTTGGAAAGCAGATTAGTCTAATCCAGGGGTCTGCAACCCGTGGCTCCGGAGCCATATGTGCTTCTTTCATCCCTGTGATTCCTGTGGCTTTGGAAAATAAATAATGAGTATTTCATTTAAATTTATTTTAATTTTAGTTCATTTATCATTGCTTAAATGTAATTCTAAATGTAAAGATTATGGTGATCTTGTAACATTAAAATAAAACTTGTTGCATTCGGTTTTATTCGGGTTGACAACTGACTGCACACTCCAGTCACATGCGATAAAAGGCACACAGAAGGCTTTTTATTTCATAAATACAAGGAGGATTCAAATAGACATTGAGTATTTTATTTGAATGTAACCTTCAACCCAGCGTCTTTTTTTTTCCGGAGCTCAAAATGTTTTTGTTGCATGCAGAAATGAAATTACATTTTCTCTGTAACAGTTCATTCATTTCATAAATGCAACACACTATAATTTTTTTTAAATATAGCATGAAGGTAAAAAAAAAAAAAAAAACCCGATAAATGCAGTGTTATATTCATTTTAGGTGTCAAATGCGTTCTGTGGCTCCTGGAGTTTTCTTTTCTGTGGGAAACGGATCCAAATGGCTTAAGGTTGCCGACCCCTGGCCTAATCTTCTTGTCTTTGGACTGTGGGAGGAAACTCACCAAGCATGTGGAGAACATACAGACTCGAAGCGTACAGAACCAAGACGGGAATCGAACCAGGAGATGACCCTGCTAATGTAACAGGGCTGCTACTATAGTAATGATAATTTACCTTGAGCAAACGTGGTTAAGAAAATTTCTTTTAAAAAATGTATTTTTAAAAAAACAACTTTTCCATAGATCTACAATTGGCAAGATTCATCTCAGGATATTTTCTAATTCTTTTCACCAGGTGGAGCGATGCTCAAGTAAAAACCGCCAAAGTAATCAGCAGTATATAAAGAAAGGTAACTTTCCCTCCTTAGCTAACGTAGCCAAATGCTGTTGGGGTTTGAGCAGCTTGCTAGGTTTGTAATTATTTTTTTTTTCCAGCTACGTAGTTAATGTTAGTTTTTTATATTTAGCGCAACAGAAAATGTTTATACAACAACCTGACAGCGACAGCTTTCATCATGTAAAACAGCTAAAGATTTGGCTAGTTAGTCTAGCTCACTCAGCTACAGTATGTAGCTAATGGCTAACCTGTATAGCAGGAGGTTGAGCTGTGAACTGCTGATATCTCTGCACGTTTTGCTTCACATAATCTGCAAAGTTGTCATTCTGTTTCTTTTGAAACATGGTATATACTTGATAAACTGAGCCGAGGATGCTAATCTGTCTCAGTGTTTCACACCTGAAGTGTGGGTTATTTTAATTGGTTCTTAGATTGAGTTGTTCAAATGTGTTTTTAAAAACTACCATTAAAGTGAGAATTCTTGAAGTACTTTAATGAGGGTGAACATAGGTTGTTATTTTCCACCCCTGCTAAAACAGTTATAGAGTTTAAACACCGAGGTCACTCCAAAAAGCATTATTCTGGGTGCTGTGGTTTAAAAGAGGTTAAATAGCTTTTTTAAAGAACAAACCCATTAGAGGCAAATGAAAAATGAAATGGTACTTCTACATTGTTTTGATAATGTATAGTTCGCACTGGTGTGCAGAGTTATTTTTCTTTTAATGTCATCCTCTCGGGTTGTGAGATTTGTCATTATGTTCCACCTCTAATTGGTGCCAAGGTAGTGTCTGTGCGACAGTACAGGTTTGCCAGTCTCGTTACTATAATTGTCTATGAACTCTGTAGATGAGCTTAACATACCCATGGGGCTAGCGTACTTTAGTCTGCCACATCATATTGATGAAAATATTTCTGCATTATCCACGCTTCCATATTCTAATCATGTTCTCCTCATTTCCTAATTTTCTTCAATGGCGGAAATCGCTTGGAGCAAGGTTGGCTTTTGAAAGTGCTCCTCTTTATGCAGTTCAGAAAAAAAAATGGCCATAATTCAGGGACTCGAGACAAAGTTCACAGTAATAAGCATAGTGTGAGAGTCAGATTAATGATGTGACTGGAAAATGTCCCAGTATTATCCTGGATAATGCATGAAGGTTTTAGCATTTGATCTTTTATGTATTATGTTGAATTCTCCAAACTGATTGGTTTATTTGGATACTATATACATGGCAATAATGAGGATGCATCCTGTAGTATGGTTCTAGTCAAGTCAAGTCAAGTCAATTTATTTATATAGCGCTTTTAACAATTGACATTGTCGCAAAGCAGCGTTACACAATCAATAGAAGTAAGTTCTATAAGACGGCATTTAAAATATCTTGTCTCTGATTATTTTTCTATAACAGAATACCCCATTTGTGTGTTTAATGTGCAAAGTTACTCAGATTAAGCATATTGATATGGCCTGTACTGTGCTATGAGAAGACTGTAAGTGATTTGGAAGCGCCCCACTATGGTCAAGGATTTCAGCCTTGATGTGCGATAGGTTTTTCATCTCACAGCTTCTCTCACTCACCAATTTTGATGAGGGCTGTATTGCAGTTCTCTGTCCAGCAATTCCAAGAAAGTTCTTGATGCACTTTCAAAGTCCTCTTTGTAGATTTGTGGAAGTAAGCCAGCAGTGCAGGAATCATTTCTGGTTCTAGTGCAATTAGATACGTTTGCCGTTCCTTCTCATCGATGAAAAACTTAAGAGTCTGCTTAACTTGCACACTGTTCTCAGGAGTAGCTAAAAAAAAAACTACAGTTCTTCATCCATTTCAGAGAGCATCAGCTCATGCAAGCTTGTTATGATTACACATTGATGAGTTATTTGGCATGCGCCTAGTCTTTGGGCTCCAATTTCTATTTATCATATCTATGTTCACGCTTAGAAAATGAAAAAAAAAAAAAAACTAATTACAAAATTTTACAATTTCCTATGATGAAAATGTCATAATCATAGTTCTGAATGTGACACAGCTTAAGCATCAGTGAAATAAAAGGATGACTGGTTACCAATCTGTAAACGTACATAATACAAGGGGTGTTCAAGTCAAACCGGAACTTGTGATGAAATTTAAATGCAGGCATGAAATGGATTGACATTTTCAGAACACTTCAAGAACAGTATGATGAGACCGTTTAAACACCAAGAGAGTTTTTTGATCTAGGTACAAATAAATTTCTAGTTCCTTTGTTAAAAACTTTAGAATAACTGTAACAAATATGAAGTAAAGCATTTCCTGAAGTGTATTCTTCCTCTTATACCGCAGCGATTACATGTCAGTGATTATTAATAAATGACACTTTATGCTTTGTAACCATTTCCAGTTATAGTTAATGAAACATCAGCAAATCAGGTTACTTCCTGAAGGCATAAACTTTCCTGTCCTGACAATCCTGAGAATCCTTCCATAAATGTCTAATAAAAAGCCTCACCATATTGATGATCAGAATTTTTTCCTATATTAAGCAATCGCATGTTTCTTCAAACAATTTCTATTAATCTTAGTGTATGTAAATCACTTGATATACAGTAGAAGTCCCTGTGTTCAGTGTGGGCTTTGACTATAAAAATAATAACATATTTGAATAAGGACATTAATATAAACTTATGATGTATGTTAAAGCTAGAAGCACTATGTGCTGTCGTAGAAGATGTATGCTAGAACACTTTGTGCTGTTAGAAGCCCATGGCAGAAAGTTGTGATTATTTTGAAGAGTATATATTTATAAATTTACATAATACAATTGAGAAAATTTGCTAAAATGTTTGTAGCTCTGAGATAATATACTGAATCATAGCCGTGATTAAGTTTATAAGAAAGACAGCAGGCAATACAGCGGCATAAGCTATCTCTGCATGGTTCATTCAAAACCAACACGGCTTCAGCTGCACAAACTGCTCAGGCTGTCTGAACAAGCAGATGGGACAAGGAATGGTTGTTAAACTGCTCTTGACTATACACAAGTACTATAATTCATTTTGTGCTTTTGGATGTTTCTGTTCTGTACTTTGTGGTGAAATCTGGCAGATCCTCAAAGCACTTATAACCATTGAAGGATTAGCTGTGAGTGTAAATGTCTGGTGCACTCAGCACTGGGACCATTAGCGGACATCTTGGCCCACTCCATCCGATGGCAACCAATCACTCCGCTGTTCCTTTCAGGTTTGCTCTAATGCTCTAATGAATGTCAGCTGTTTGATCATGATTTCTGGCTACTGTCTGTGCAGAGTTTCTGCAGGTCTTATTGTGTCTGCTTGGGTTTTACTTCTAAAAGCAATACTAAATTTATGCCTTACAGTACATCCAGTTGTGACCAAGATAGACCATTAACACGATAGAACAGTGACTGATGATGAATAAATGAACAAATGAACAAACGAATGATGAAACAAATCAGTGAATGAATCAATGACCATAAATTAGTAACCCCCCCCCCTTTTTTTTAATTGTATGGGGGTTTTTTTGTGTGTGTAATTTGACTGTAGCAGGTCGTAGGATTGGGCAAATACAACATACAACTTTTTTCACCAAGCCATTAATTATTTAACAAAAATGAAGCGAAAAAAGAAAAAACAAATGTGTGCAATACTAAGTACCCCCTTACTGCTTTACTGCTTCCGTAGGATTTATGAGGGTAAGTTGGAGCCGGGCACTGCCGATTAACAGTCCTTATTTAATTGATCAGCAGCAGGTGGGCAGACCTCTATAAAAGTCAATGTTTTGGCAGATTGCTGGTCTGGAGCATATAAGTGTGTGTTAACACAATACCAAGAGGGAAAGAGATAAGCAATGGTCTTAGAGAAACAATTGTTGCTGCACATCAAGCTATAAAGGGTTATAAAACTACTTCCAAACAATTTGCCGTTCAACGTACTACAGTCAGAATTCAAGACATTTGACAATCTTTCCCGAAGTGGACAACGCTCAAAGAAAAAAAAAAAGAAAAAACACAAGAGCCACATCTCTGACTCTACAGGCCTCACCAAGCATGTTAAATATTAAAGTCTATGATCGCACAATTAGAAGAAGACTGAACAAGTACAGTTTGCTTGGAAGAGTTGCCAGGAAAAAGCCTCTTCTGTCTAAAAAGAGCACAGAAACACAACTGAGGTTCGCAAAACTTCATCTGAACAAAGCGAAAGACTTCTGAAACAATGTTCTATGGACATGTGCGACCAAGGTGTAGTGTTTTGGCCTTAATGCCCATTGCCATGTTTGGGAAAATAACAAAAAACAGCATTTCAGCAGAAACACCTCATGCCCATACTATAGTGGACCTTAAGAGAGCTATTCATAAGCGAATGTCCAAAAATTAACTGAAGCAGTGTTATGAAGAAGAATGGGCCAGAATTCCTCCCTATTCTGATGTGAGAGACTGATAAAGTCACACAGGAAACAATTACATGGGGGTATTTAGTGTTGCACACATTTTTATTGTTGTTAAATGAGTACGGTCAAAAAAGTTATACACCGCTGATACCCAGTCTAAAGACTTATGGGCCTTTTCTTAAAATAGATGAAACTTGATATTTTTCTTTTTTTATTTCAGACCCAGGACGGCTTCTAAACTAACAACTGTAGAACGAGTAGAAGTTGTTCGCATGTACACAGCTGCTGCTGCTGCTGAATTTTGCAGCATTTGCTTGTTTGCCTATGGATCCAGCATTTCGGGCTTTCCTGTATATTTATTCATTCTAGTGTGTCCAAAGTTTTGACTGGTATCATGTTTTTCTAAGAATACATTTTTAAAACTTATGAAGAATGTTGAGGGGAAAGAAAGCAAGTCATTTTTCTAGCATTTTGCAGTTCTGAACCTGTATAAGCAACCACCAAAAAAACTGCCTCCTTCTGACCGTCCCTGCCAAAATACCCAATCTCGTGGCCCATTTTAAAGCTCATGCTGTGTGGGTTATATTTCGTGCTGTCACGCCTGCCGTAAGACTTAGACCGTGCATGGGTTCGACAGGAGATTTTTGACTCATCCAGTGACTTAGTGTATTTGTTGTTGTATTTTGCCCACATCTCCCAGTTCTGTGCTTCACCATCCCACAGCAAATCAATGTGTAAAAATTGAGCCCTATAATTTGGTGTCAGAGTGCTTTCTCCCATCGGATAGGCAAGTTTCCCATTGAAGCACCAGTGCCACCATGTGGTTGTCTCTTCCGTAGTGTTCTACACCCCGCTTCACACTGTCCTACAAGCAACAATAGTTTTGAGTGCTGCAATCTGTTACAGACCGTGGGATCTCGCCCAAGTAAATGTGCAAACACAATCAATATTTTTCCATAGGGTGAAATGATACATCATGAGGTGACATCTTGTAAACATGCTTGTGGGGGGGTGGGGGGGGGGAGGGGGGGATTGTAGGATTTATGGATTGCCCGAGTTTCCATAGAAACATGACTTCTAAGCAAATCTTTTTTGGTGATTAAATATGCACAATTTAATTAAAAGTCAAATTCAAAATCTAAACAACTTCAATTTTCACTACGTTTTAATTATTTTAATCAAATTCCATTTGAAGCGCAATAACTGCTTGAACAGTTTCATCAGCAAAATGAGAAGGTTGGGAAAAAAATTCTCTTTATTTCCGATTATAACCATTATAACTGAAATGGTTAATCATCTTGGAAAGGCAGAGAGGAAAGATAATGAAAAGGAAAATTGAGAGCAAGACAAAAATGAATGTGCTTCCTATGACACAACTAAATGAATTCTATGTTCGGAAAAATATGTGATGCAAATTGATGCCGCAGACTGGAACCGGGAACAAGCCTCACGTCCACGCAAGACGTTCCATATACATGAAGCGCGTGGAACATGTTGTGAGTGGGTAAGAGGACGTGATGCTGATGCGATTGAAAAAGGTCTGACTGCTGTTATCGCTTTTGCACACTCGTACACAGAGTTTGTGTGTGTGTGTGTGTGTGTGTGTGTGTGTGTGTGTGTGTGTGTGTGTGTGTGTGTGTGTGTGCACGTCATATAAGCAACACAAGCACAAATGATTACTACACCTTTTTTAATAACACCAATGCAGGCAGAAGGTCATGAAGGTGTGGAGAGTAGAGGATGGAAGAGGAGAAGAGGTTTATCTGAAGTATTTTAGCAGAAACCCAGCACTCTGTAGGCCATCCATCCAAATCCCTCAAGATTCCACCACCTGACTGAAAGTGCAGCTTTTAAAAAATATTGATAAAATGGAGTAAACATGAAAACACTGGCCATTTTTCACCAAAGGACCTCCAGGCAGAGGCAGCCTAATCCATTAAAAACCCACCCCCACTTAAGCAAGCCAGATGCCAAAAGGTTAAGCACTTTATTTTGTAAGGGGTGGAAAAGAAATCTAATACAACATGAAACCGTCCCTCCTTACATTTTTTGCTCTTTATTTTCTTCACTCAATTTCACTCGCTTCATCAAATTCTATCAATCCTAACAAAGTCAATGATGAAAAATGGCGTTGTTTTAATGCAACTTTCAGTATACCATTATTCCGTTTTCTGCTGCTTCTTTTTGTCCAGAACAGGACAGTTTACTTCCTCCGGGAAGGAGTTGGGGACTTCATGCCAACTGATTTGACACCTGAGGTTGGACCTGTCTTGGCAGGGGCTGGAGCAGGGGCGGGGCTGGTCACCTTGGGGGTAGGGAGTACAATCGGCTGAGTTGGAGGCAATATTTTCTTGGGCGCAGGTGAGGGCTTGATGTCGGGCATCTTGTCTCCATGCTTGTAGACACTGACAATGACGTCTACCGACTCGCCACCATATCTGTTCTGCACGCACATGGTGAACTTGCCTGAGTCATCTAGGCTCACGCCCTTGATGGTGAGGCTTGCGAATTTGCCCGAGTCCAGCGAGATCAGATACTGGTCACCCGGCTCCACCTCTTGGTCATTCTTGTACCAGGTGATCTGTGGTTTTGGGTCACCACACACTGTGCAGGTCAGGCTCAGGGTCTATGGAGAACCAAATGTAGAGAGGATATAATAATGATTATTAAACATCCTAAGGGGTGTATTTTAATCTAAAACACCTGATGTGCATAGAAAAGGCAAGCATTCTCGGCATCAATGTCTTTGGGCTTTGAGACCCTCATTTGGGGAAACATTTCTAGAACATTTGTCTGGAACACCAACGCAAGAAAAAAAAAAAATGTACATGCTACGCTGTGATATTTGGTTGGCTATAATGCTTCAGGAGAGTTAAATTATGTTGTGCTTTGATCATTATGAAGCAGAACTTGTATAATACTGGGATAATGTGGCCTACGTATTTTTCTCTTCCAGGTAAAGACACAGTCTGCATTCTGAACTAGCTGAAATTTGATTAAAGACCCAGCAGGGCAGCCAGCCAGCAACACATCGCCATAGTCCATGGCTAATGGCTTTTTTCCAATATTCATCTCCGTTTAAAGTAAGGTTTGAGTCTTGGTGCGACATGTCCATCCTACTTCTCACATTTTTTAAACAGTGGAGCCCTTACACAGCACATTTTGATGGAAAAGTGATTATAAACTTAATAGGCCGCCTCAACTCCATTCATTACACCTTGCCATTCGCCTTAAATGATTGAGGAGTTACAAATGTGTGCAAAGAAAAAATATCATACTCATATCACGCTGAAAAAATATCATACTCAATGAACTTCTAGGGGAAAATCTAAGGAGAATGTAATCATCTATCTGGCACTGAGAGTCTGCCTGGATCTACAGTCTGGACAAGAAAAAAATCAGCTCCAGCGTTCATTCTTCATGTATTTGTTAACAGTAAATCATTTGATGTGGACGCCAGGAATGAAGAACAGTGCGTTTAAAGTGTATGTATGGTATTTCCCAAAGGCAAAGCTGTGGGTTTTATTCTATTCACGGTAAATAGACTTTTCAGAACATTTTCCCTAAGAATTTTCTATTAAACATTCTGCTACAATATGTAACTGACACTCAACTTGTGCTCTCCCTAACAGGTATAAACAAGGTTGCTCATTTGGACTCATAATGCTCCTGTGGCTGTAATAATGGACCTGCTCCAGCAAGACCTTGGGATCTCTCTAACAACGACCATCTCGCCCACTATCTATCTTTAAGGGAGCTCTCATTAGAGCACTGCCCATTGTAAGAACCCTGCTAATATCCCATGTGGTAGCTCCTTGCCTTTTAATGGGACCTTACAGCTATGGAACTAGTGCATTCACTTGGTATGAAAGAAAGAACGAGAGAGAGAGAGAGAGAGAGGACGGGTTGGGTTTGGCGAGGGGGGTGGATGCTTGACATTTAGACTGCTGTCTATTCAGACGGATCCACTGAATAGACAACATTCCTTGCAGCTTTCTCAACAGTGGATTACAAGGCAGGAGAAAATGAAGGAGTATCATCCAAACCCCCCCCTGGCCGCACACACACACACACACACACACACATACACACACACACACACACACACACACACACACACACACACACACACAATTTTCGTGATGAAGAGAGGAGATGATCCTCTGGCTTGTTCACACACCACCACACACCATTCGGGATCACTACAAAACTGCCCTGTGGTGTCTAGGATCACTAATGCAATCGCTTCATTACCATGGGGGCCAAATTAATGGTCTGCAAAATGCAGAACAAAATTCACCACTACCCAGAACAAGCTGTGCTGCTCCTCTCTGTGCCGTTTTCCTTCAGATAAACACAATTTTGATGCCCAAACACATATTTGTGTGTGTCTCTCAGTGACCGCTGATCCAGGGGCAGGTCATGTACGTTTAACCAGTTCACAACTCAATGAATTTTAAATTACATCAAAAAAAAAAAAAAAAGGTTAAAAAAAAAAATATATATATATATATAGCTAGTTTAAAGAGAAATGTCCTGCTTATTGTAGATTTAAAGAGTTATAAGCGCTAAAAGAGTTTCACTGGGGAACAAACCCTGCTGCCCACTGTGCAATCTACTGTATGAACACATTCAGTGTTAGAGCACAGGAAATTAAATTACAAGGTTGCCAGGGTTGTAGTATTCACTCCAACATGGACTAGCTTTAAAATATTACGCAGCCGAAAGGACCTTGTTTTATACCAAATAATTCTAATTAAAGGGGCGCCACGGCGGCTTAGTGGTTAGCATAGTCGTCTTGCACCACCAGGGTCTGGGTTTAATCCCCACCTCGGGTCTGTGTGAATTCAGTTTCCGCCGTGCTTGGTGGGTTTCCTCCCACAGTCCAAAGACTAAGATTAAATGAAATAATTGGTGTTCCCATATTGCGTGTGTGTACCCTGTAATGGATTGGCGCCCCATCCATTGTGGATACCCCCATGTACAGTACCCCACCTCGTTCCCCAAGTCTCCAGGGATAGGCTACCGGCCTATACAGGTTAAAGTGGTATAGACAATTAAATGTAATACATTTCTTCAAACCATGTACAGAATCATTTCTTTTGTATAATATGCTGCAAAGATAATGTGGGTAAAGAGGGATTATGTCTATACATGAGAAATACCAGTGCAAGCTTTTTTCTAGTTACTTCAGGTGTAGTATTTGAGATGTAATTGAGCTGGAAATTGTGCTCCAACCTGGCAACCCCGATTAATGATCTTACCTCGTCGGTGTGTGCTGAAAATGGCAATGAGAAACACACCTTGTGGATCAAACACAGCTGAACAACTGCTCTAAATGAGCTGCTAGTATGGGAGAAAAGCAGGCCGGTCTGGGGAGAGCAGCCCTTACCCATGTTCAAAGCTAGTCATGGTAGCACTTTCAGCAAGAAAACACCTCTGAGGACGTTATGTCATCTTAAACAACATATTGTCCTCCTTAATAATTGCTTCTACGTCGTTCCAAATCGCCTCTGAACCATCCATGTTTGTTTTATGTCCGGCTACAAGTGTGCTTGCCTCTCAACTCTCAAATTCTATGTATGCCTGTCATTAGTTACAGAACATAGCTCACCCAACAAAAAACTATTGTTTATATGTTATAATACACCGACGCTGAGATGATTCCAAACCTTCTTCTCCATGATGGTTGCGACATCAGGCAGACCGCCAATGACTTTGCCACGATCTGAAAACACAAACGTGGCACCCCCCCCCTCAGTCAGAGTGAAGGATGTAATTATGTCAATAAAAGAAGCTTTGACAAGCGGCGAGGACGCGAATGAGCATACTCACTCTTTTCAGCATATGCTTCCGCTCTGAAAAGCAACAGAAGAATGGCGTTGTTAGCAGGCTCATTAGCGCACACGCTAATATTTTATGCACACACTGACATGCGCCACGCATGCTCTGCATTTCTAAACATTCAAAGAGAAGACGAGAGAAGCAAGCAGCCTCCCAAATAACGATTATCTTACTTGAGTCTCTGGAACTCTGCATAGGCATTATCATAGACTAGAGGGGTGGATAAAAGGCAGAAGAAGATAAATGTTAAGCACACACCAAATGAGACGAGGGAAAAACAGAAAGGAAAAAAAAAAAAAACGATTTAAAGTTAGAATCCCCTAAGGGGCAGCATAGCCAAAAAAAAAAAACTTATTATATCTCATTATTTTAATAGCTATGTTTTCTTGCATTACAAGGTATACCAGTTTTTTTTTCTTCCCTTAATTAATTACTTTTTGCTCTACCGATTGCAAGTTCTCTCAGGCACCGCACGTGACAGTCTAACTGCTGCAGGATCTGCACATTTGATATATTGTTACCAGTACCCTCCTACTGGAATTACCCAATTAGACTGCTAGTATTTACTGCTACCACTCCGGCCTCTCCTTCTCTACACATCCATGTAACAACAGCCACAGATAACGTGATGAAAACGCTCCTAGGGAAAGGACACTTTTAAAGCCCTTCCTGAGATTAGAAGAGCTGCCAGATCCTTGGACAAGACAACTCCTGAACACAGAAGCATAGAGCTGGCAAGCTTCCATTACTGTTGTGCCTGAAACCTTATTCTAGTGCAGTTTTGCAATGATGTCCAGGCTTATTGAATAGCAAAGTGGCCTTGCACCTCGCAAGGGCGCAGGTTCGATTCCCGCCTCGGGTCTATATGCATGGAGTTTGCATGTTCTCCCCTAGCTTGGTGGGTTTCCACTGGGTAAACTGGTTTCCTCTCACAGTGCAAAGACACGGAGATTAGGCTAACTGGCGTGCCCGGAGTATGTAAATGTGATTTCGTGCATGTACGTATGTGCACCCTGAGATGGATTGCCACCTCATCCAGGGTATACCCCACCTCGTGTCCTAAGTCTCCTGGGATAGGCTTTCAGCCCCCCACAACCCTGAATATATGATCAAGTGGTATAGACAATATATATACAATTATTTAGGTTAACAGTACTCACTGTGTTTAATTACTTTCAGCATTAGGGTTTACAGTGTACACGCGTAGGCTTTCTAATTACACATGATAAAATCTAAAGCCTCACTGTGTTAACATTTACTTTGCTTAAATTCGATACTAAAAAATTTTGTACTGTAATTTTAGTACTGTGATTATGAATTCGTTTAAGCCCATTGTTACACTTGATTTTATCCGCTACTACGTGCAGCTCTAAAGGTGCTGCGGCTCATTAATCCTTGAGAGAATGAACTAAGGTCTGACGCGTCGGTCTATAGTTATATAGCGCCACTCAGTGGTAAAAGCCAGCAACTGCATACCGCTGCCGTGAGGTGCGGCGACAAAACTAGAAAACTGCTCTTCACACCTCTGTATATATATTATTATTATTAATTTTTTTAAAATATATATATAATATATATAATATATATAAGTACACAGCTTCACGACAACAGTATTCTTTTACTGTAGCCACAGGGTGGAAATGAGTGCATAGATTTTTCTTTTTCCACATTGATTTGGATATTTCACATTAACTAAAACACATTGTTGAGAAGGGGACATAATATATACTGTACTATATTGCCAAAAGTATTCGCTCGTCTGCCTTCACGTGCAGATGAGCATGAGTAATCGATCAGCCCACTCTTTACAGCTCTAACAGCTTTGACTCTTATGGAAAGGCTTAGGAGTGTGTTTTATATTTTAACAATTGCTCCAGAAGCATGTTTGTGAGTTTAGACACTGATGTTGGATGAGAAGGCCCGGCTCGCAGTCTCCGTTCTAATTCATCCCAAAGGTGTTCTATCGGGTTGAGGTCAGGACCAGTCAAGTTCTTCCACATCAAACTCACTCATCCACGTCTTTATGGAGTTTGCTTTGTGTACTGGTCCGCAGTCATGTTGGAACAGGAAGAGGTCGCCACCAAACTTTTGAAGAGCCCAACTCATGAAGAACAACCCCATACCAGTTCCAACATGACTGTATGAAGCCAGGCCTTCTCATCCAGCATCATTTTCTGACCTCACAAATGCACTTCTGGGACAATGGTTAAAAATTCCCTATAAACACACTCCTAAACCTTGTGGAAAGCCTTCACAGATGAGTTGAAGCTGTTGTACAGTAGCTGTGTGGGCCAACATCATATTAAACCCCATGGAATAAGAACTGGATGTTAATCAAACTCATATGCATGTGAGGGTAGATTTTATAATTACTATGTGACAAAAATGTATTTACTCTACTTTGAATTTGGTGATGACAGGGTGGACACATTTTGTGATTTGTCTGCATGAAGTTAATTTATGAAAAGTGGTGGAGCTTGAAAAACATTCATTTCTAACAGCCTAAGGTCTAAGCCTAATGGAAAACCCTAGCTTTTGTTTTATATCGGAATTTATGAAATCAAAGGCACTTTATAGTGATAATGCATTATGTTTATTAAAAGCTCAACTAGGATGTACAGTTAAATCCTCTGAAGTTTTTTTTTTAATCAGACCTTTCACATTGAGTGCTATAAATCATACAAACCTTTTTTTTTTTTCTACTGAAATTCCGCCGCTTTTCTTACCTTGCCCAGACAGTTCAATGATACGAGTGTATGTCTTCTCATTGTCTGTCAACACAAAAGTATATACGCCTTTGTCTTTTTCAGTAGGTTCAACTATCTCCAGACTGGCCATGGCTGGGGTGCCACCAACACGCATCTTTTCAGACGCAGCAATTTTAGCGTTCCTGTTAAAAATAAATTCGAAAGAATAAATATTAAAAGTGATGCATAAAAGGGATGTTTTTATTACCTTGTGATAATGCAGTACATCATGCACAGAGTGGAGTGCTGTATTGATGAGCAGTTTGCTTCTCCAATCTCTTCTGGCTAGAAATGTACTAGTTTTTTTCTTTTTCTTTTTATATATATATATATATATATATATATATATATATATTCAGGACTCTATGGGAAGGAAAATCTTTATACGACTATAAAAATGCTCTCAGTACCCTCTCAGTGCAGACTTCGCTGTGCGAATGATATGAAGCGTTCGCTCAATTTTTTGTTTTGTTTTTATGCGGGCACAAGAATAAGAATGCCCGTGTTTACAAGATGAGCTGAGGAAGAAGATTCACCTTGCGTGTTAGTATTCTGCATGCTTCCAGTCCCCACCTCGGAGCTAAAGCATTATGTAGCTGTAAATCTGACAGATTTGATTAGTATCGACAGTCACGCGGGTCTCTTGTCACTTGGCCCTGCTAATTTCACATTGTTCAATAATCGTTTTCTCTCGCCGCGCACTAAAGCAACACAATTATAGACAAAAATCTCCAAATCGTGTTTACGTGCAGGGTCGCCGTCATGCTCGGAGGTGTCAGGGAGCATGCACATCTCATCGCCATGGCTATTTCCATCACCCTATTCAGGAATTTCCTTTCTCGAAGGGGAATTCTAGGAGAGAATAAGCATACTTTTGCAACCATTGGATCTTCATTTCCTCTGTGTAATATTTCATATGGCACTGCAGCATGATGCCCTCGGCGGTGCACTGGATCACCAACTCGGACGCGCTGGACCCTGTGCAAGTCGAAAATAAATAAATATATAAAAAAGGAGAGACAATTTCTCAAACTTCAATTCAGACTATGAGTTTGTTTTGTTTTGGGGTTTTTTTTAGTACCGAGCACATGAGCTTTGGGTTGTGGTGCTCTGCAGGGTTTTGGGGGGGAAAGTAACCGGTGATTGTTTTGGGAAAAGGGAATTATTTCTGGGACGTTTCGAAGACAAACATCACCCCCATGAGAAAAAAAATATGGTTAATGAGTGACTAAAAGGCTAGCTTCTTTATTTCTAACCAGCTAGTTAAAGTAAACAAATGATCCTGTATATTATATTGTGTGCATTTCTATTTATCCTCTGTGTATTTTGGTCTCCGGTCCGCCTAACAACGTTAGAAAGAAATTTATTTCTTTAGTTCCCCTCCACCATAAACAAATCAATGCAGTACCTGTTCATCTTTCTGTCATTTTTTTTTTTTTTTCACTTTAGTCTCTTGTTTGGTTTGTGTACACGATCACATGCTCACATTACTCGTTCTCTCCTCTGATTGGTCGGCACCAGTCCCAGTGTGGTCACGGTTCTATTTGGTTTCTGACGTTGTCACACGGTGGCATTTGACGCATCTGAGCTGGCATATGATATATTCATACTATTTTCCTTCTGATTCTGATTCTCCTGACAAAGCACAGAGTGTTACATTTCCTATTACGTGACAATCAGTGTGAATCAGAGAAGCTCACGAACAAAGTATTTTTTCCTCCCCTGACTAAATAATCACAGTTTTCCTTTTTTCTTTCCGGGTTTTTTTTTTTTACTGTTGTTTGGGAACATAGAGACAATGTCAACTAGATATATCTAAATTTCAATCACCGTGTACAGTGCAGTCTGAAAGAAGCATATGTTTTTCTTTCATTCTTTCTTTCTTTTTTTTTTTAAACAGATGTACTCTTGGTAAGAAGGTTGACATTTAGCTGGACTGCGTAAGCAGGAAAGGTTTCTGTATATTCAGCTGCTCTTCATCATGACTCATAACTGGTCCTGCATCCATGCTGAAGATGCTGCCTTGGGAATCATAAAAAGCCTAATTGTAGCGCTGACTCCGTTTAAGATAGCGCCGATCTTTGTATCTGGTCGAATTGACGTCAATGTTTGGTTATGCACTGAATACTGACTAGCTTATGGAGAAGTAATGAGCAGCACAGATTACAGCTGATGATGTGTTTGAGTGCTAACGTGATACATACCAGCGATACGTGAGAGCTCGGTAATGATGTTGTCAAAAGCTGCAGGAAAAGAGAAAAGGTCAATTGAGGAGGTTTGGTTTTTTTGGGGCGCACAAATATATGCTTGGCTGCAACAATCCGAGTTGAGTGCGCTATTACCTTTCCCAGAAATATCAACCTGAGACTCGTCTTTTCCTCGGTCATCGCTGATAGTTGCTTTGTACACACCCACATCCTTCTTGGAGAACTGGGGGCAGAAATTCAGAACACAATGTTTGCTGAAACAGGCCACTTGAGTACGTTATCTGTGGGCTGCTTCGCTCGACACAGGCCGCTTATGTAGTATTATATGTTCTTTTCCCATTACTGGGACTTCAAAATGAAGTGAGGGTTGGGTGAGCGGGGGTTGAAAACACCCACTGCCGAAACTACCGAAGTGTTTTGATTATTGCTAAAGAACCAACCTGTGTTCAATGTCTGCTCTGAGCCCTTGTCTTTGCAAAGGAAGTGATTATAATTAGCTTTGGAGCTGTGTCCTACTCCCTGATGTTGTAAACTTATCTAATTGACCACAATGTCTACAATCCAGTGTACATTCCCATAACGACATTTACATTTGATTGCTCGTTAACTTACTCGCTTTGAAAGCCTGAATTAACATTTTTGTTTTGTTTGAGTCTGTGAGCTATGCTAAGAAAAATCACGATCATTATGTCGACCTGTGCAAGTTGTTGTATCTGCTACAAACTGGAGACAAGCAGGGAATTTTTAAATGTCATATCAGAATAGTCAACCTTTACGGTGATGCCAGTGCCTAAAAATCTAAATAATCTCTGGTTAAGAATAGGAAGACAGTATAATTTGGTGCATTTGTCTACATTTAGGATGTAACGGAAAGCGACAAAAATTATTCAGTACGTCCATATGCTCTAAACATTTTTTTTTTGAAAAGAAAGATGACTGGAAAGGTTTTAACTTGCATCTGGTTGAGACTAGACGTGCCAATTGGCTAGGGACTCAAACAATAACCTTATGCAAAGGGGAAGTTGATGTGGTCAAACAAAAAACTACTGTACGTTCGACCAATCGTGTACTGTCCAGTTATTGTTTAAGAACTTTACAGTAGGTGCATTTACATAGTCACTAATATTCCACTAATAAGAGAAATAATATCCCAATCGGAATAAAGATGCATGTCAAAAAAAAAAAAACATTTAATCATCACCTGTATTTATCTAAGCAAATAGCTAAGAGGCTTCCACTGGATAATCACCGCTGTGATTAATGGCTTTCAACTGGCAACTAATTATTTAACCCTAACTGATGCATTGAGTAGCTTCTCATTTCTTAAACAACCATGTCAGAGGACATATCCTGTGGTCATGGCAAAGATTCATCTTATTTTCAGAAGGGCCAAATTGTTAGTCTACACCAAGCAAAGAAAACAACTAAGGAGACTGCTTAAGTACTAAAAAAGTATTATTAAAACCTGCCAGGATAGTGGTGAGCCTTTATATACAAGCAAGAATGAGCATGATGGGGGGGAAATCGAATTCTTCGTGAAATCAAATAAACAACAGTAGAACTGACAGCTTTGTTTAATAGAGAGAGTAAGTGCATGTTCATACGCGAAGAGAACTCAACTAGGACTGGGACTAAACAGCTGTGCAGCTTTGAGAAGGTTTTAAACTGCCTGAATGGTCTAAATGACCAGGTTTTTCCATCAATGGATTTTTTTTCTTTCCTGATAGCACTGCCATATTTCCAAGATGACGATGTCGAGCTCAAATTGTGAAAAAGTGGGTCATGGAGCGCAAAACATCATTTTCACAGCTGGAGGTCACACACAAAGCACAGAGTATAGGCATTAACTCCATTGAGAATCTTTGGAGGAGGCTTTATGTAGCGTTTCCGAATCTCCCATCATCAATGCAAGATCTTGGAGAGGAATTACTCTGGGTGGAAGTATTTTCCCACAATTTTTCTCCCTAATTTAGTCGTGTGCAATTCCTCCCCATCACTAGGGGGCTCCCACATTAAGGCTACTACTACCACTCAGTCGGGAGGGCCGAAGACTATCACGTGTTTCCTCCGAACCACGTGACGCCAGCCGACCGCATGTTTTCGAACCGCTCACGCACCGTTGGGGGCGGCGTAACACACTCGGAGGACAGCGCTATCCGCTCCTTCTGCTTGCGTGAGCTCACAGAGCCTCATCCCTCCTCTCTGAGAGAGCTCGGCCAATCAGCTCTCTCTAGACCTCCGGCTGCGAGAGGTTACAGCACCACCCGGGAATCGAACTCGCGATCTCCGGATGATAGGGCGAGCGCTTTACAACTGCGCCCGGATTCCGTTTCCGGGAGGGATATTTTGCTTGTATTCCTGATCGGTAATCTCTGTAAGAATGGTTCGCTCCCACCTGTTTTTACTTCAGAATTTCATCCACTGGATCTCTGGCTGAGAACTGACTGGCTCACCGTTTTACATCTAATCTGATCGTAGACTTCCAGTAATCAATCATAACACAGGAGTCGGGAATTATCCGTAAACATGGTAAGACTAACCTAACCTCAAAGTTGTCTGAAAATACTTCTTCTGGAAAAATCCTTCTTCTTCTGTTATATTTGCAGTAGATAAAATGCTTCAAGGTGGGCTCCACTCTGCATGTGTCGGAAAGTTACAGTACTTTCCGATTAAATGCCTTGAGCATGGAAACACATCTTATCAGGTCAGATCAGAAACAGCTACATTGGAATCTATAATTGGAAAGATTCCAATCGAATTGAAGAGATAAATTGTCCGTTTATCTATTTTGTCATAAGCCACGCCCAGTTTGGGTTTAAAGCCCAACAGTATCCGATCCCATCCTAATCCTATGTGCTTCGCTCAACAGTTTTCATCTTCGATTTATTTTCACCTTATTTTCCCCCGAGTGTAACAAAAAACTTTTAATCACGCGATTACAATTACTAGGAGCGTCTGTAACATCGACATTCCCATTAACTGACATCAGAGCTTTGAATGCGATCTGTTGAGAAACATAACTCGCCATGTTCCTTATTATGAAATCAAAAGGCTGCAAAAAATTTGATTAACCTCTGCAAACAATGGAAACATAAAACTAATGAAGAAAACTAAAACCCTCATCAGTTCAGCAGGTATGAATGAATCAAGCAATTAATCCATACAGATTATAATGTGCGCCATGTTGTGCACTTTAACAACATCTGTTGCTGCTCAAGTTGCACTGATATTGCAGCAGACCCTCAGACTTGCTGTGTTCTGTTTTATTGGCTAAGCTCGGTAACTGCGTTGCTATTTTTTTTTTATATATATATATATATAAATATATATAAATTTCAAGATCTCACCAGAGGCAGGGGGAGTTTACAGACTCCGGAGCTCAGGTCAGCAGGCACATCAGGTATCACCTCCACATCGTTTTTAAACCAGTGGAATGCAGACTCCTTCTTCAGATTAGCCACCTGAGGAGAGGAGAGGACACACATCAGGTGGTGGGCAGCGATGATTGAGCCAGCCTGAAATATGGTCGCTCAGTGCGCCTCTGAACACCGAGCCACCACCAGTGATATCTTTATGACTGAGCCGAATAAAGCCTGACACATTAGTCATTCGGACTGGCGCTGACAATAAACACAGGCCATTTGTTTGAGGTGTGTCGAGGCACAAATGTGGCTGCGCTTGCCTTGCAGATGAGGCTGACGCTGGCATCTTCCCCGATGTGAACAGACAGGAACTGGCTAAAATGAGGTCCTAGCAAAAGGGAGATTATTGGCAGCTGATGAAGCAATCACAGCAGCAATGAAAAATGAGCAGGTTTACAACTGAAAGATGATAAATGCACCCACTTGGCCTTTTTTTTTATATAGCATTTTGATTTGTGTTGTATCCTTAGGAGTAGAATAACACCATCTATCCATGTCTATAAACACATCCCTTACTTAAGGATATCATTTAGACCTACATTTACCTAACGTTTTCACCTTTGCTGGTTTATTATTAATGACCTTCAAGCTTCTAGTGTGACAAATGCTAAGGCTACAGTTGTTACAGAACTATAGCAAAGATTTACGGGAAAAAATGAAAGTCCTGGCGAGAGTCTTATGTTTTGGGAACCAGAGCCTGCTAATTTAGATAGAAAATATCGTAGTCGATTCTGCATACTGATATGGATGTGTATAATTGGAGCGTTTCATTGCATTAATTTATAGGCAAAGGTGTTATAGGTATGGTCCATAAAAGATAAATGTAGGATGTGTATTAATAAACCAAAGCCTAATATTACTACTCCTTCTCTTAATTTATACCCTCTTTCACACGGATGTACTCCCTCCTCTGATATTCAGCCTCAGCCAGAGCTGCTTTGAAAGCTAAAAAAAAAAAAAAGGTGGAAAAAAAAAAAAAAAAAAAAAGAAGAAAAAGTTAGCATTAAAGCCAAAGTTAGGGTTAAATCCAAATGCTAACAGAAAATCCCATGTATATGAAAAGTGCAGTACCGTTTCCGATCAGCACCAGAGAGGACTGAGCCTTTCCTGTCCCGTCCTGAATCTGCACGGCGTACGTGCCCTCGTTCTCCTGGGTGAAGTGATCCAGCACCATCTCTATAATGCCCGTGGCTACATCGTGTCTCATTTTAGTTTGCTGGAGCCAAAACAAGAAGAAAGCAAAACAAATAGGCGAGTAAATTGTCCTCATTGCTGCGTCTACTAGTTTTTTTTTTCCAATCTGATCGGATCCATTATTACATTTTCTTGGAGGTATTCGGGGTGAGACCGGGCATGGTGCAGCAGTGCATTCTAGGGTCAACTTAATAGAAAACCTAAAGCAGTTTTCACCAAGATTTATGTCGATGTCACAAGCTGTCCGTGCGGCTCCGCGCGACGCTTGTTGCTTACCTCGCAGTTGACAAGCTCCTTGTTATTGGCGAAGAATTTGTAGGTCACAGCTGAGGAGATGTTCTCAGCTTGCAGCCAGAAGCGCACGCGACCTCTCTCCAAAATTTTGTACGCGAGCTCGGTCTTCAGGGGAATAACTGAAGCGAAAATAGAGGTGGCAGAGGTGGAATTCATGTGCTGTCACGGGTCACACGGATGACCTTGAAAATGGCTTAGACATGCACTAACGCTCACAGGCTCTGAGAATTCTGGTAAAACATCGGTCAAGAAGACATCGGTCAAGGCTTTAAGCGATAATTCCCCGTCTAAACCCGGATTTAAAACAGGAGGACAGAAATAGTTACGTGGTTACTTACTTGGATGGCGGATATCATGGCTGAGTGCCAGCATTTTCTTCATTTCTGAAACGGAGAGGAATGCAAAAATCAAACATCGTCTAATATCTGTGTGAGCACTGTCGATGAATAATCAGCATATGAAACGATGCATATGGTGCACATGGTGCATGGGTTTTGATCACCTGATATTGCTTACCAAATAAAAATGATTTAAAGACATGATTATGTTTCAGCGGATAAAAAAAAAAAACCTTCGAATCGAAAAGATGCTTTTGAGCGTTTCATGTGAGATGGCGTTGTGTAATCGGGGCTATTTTGAGAACTGGACAATCAATGTTCCAGTCATTAAGAAGATTCATTTTCATTTATACTGAGAATCGACCATCCTAATACCCTCGACTAGATGCAATATATCTGCAACAAACAGGAACACAAGCGGAACCACCCACAGATTCACTGAAACAGAGCAAGTAAAGATTGCGAAAGGACAAAGTGACATTTTTGCAGACCATTGTGGCATTAGATTCCTGTTCTCAGTCGACTCTTGTAGCTCATCCACCTCGAGGGTTGGCATGTGTCCTGAGACGCTTTTCCACTCACCATGGTGGTACAGAGTGCTTATTTGAGTTACCACAGCCTGTCTGGGCCTCTTCTCCTCCCATCAACAAGGCATTCCTGTCTGCAGAGCTGTAGCCCACCGGATGTGTTTTTCTCATTCTGTTGTTTGATCTGAGCATTAACTGACACTCTTGACCTGCATCTGCATGATTACACTGTGATGTATTGTGATGCTGAGATATAGATAAATTCCATGCATGATCAGATGTGTTTACATTTTCCTACCGGCTTTTTCTGCCAGTTTAAGTAGAACCTGCAGTTCACGGGGCAGTACATAAGGATTACAGTCTATTTCATTGGCTTTGCTCAAGTACTGTTTATTCTATACCGAAATACGGTGAATAATCCTTTGTATCTAAATGATTTGTGTTCTGCAGTCCCCAATAAAACAACAACAACAACAGAAATATCAGATGACTGAAGACCTGGGATATGAAATGTAAGGTTTTGTGACATCGTCGGCCAATCAGATGAAAATGTAACATTTATGCTTGTCATTTAAAAGTATCGGTAAACAATCTGTTAGAATTCACTCATCATCTTTACCGCTTTATTTTGTATTCAGGGTCACGGGGGGCCTGGAGCCTATCCCAGGAGACTTAGGGCACAAAGCGGGGTACATCCTAGACAGGGTGCCAATCCATCACAGGGCACACACACATATAAACACTCACACACTACGGCCAATTTGGGATAACCTAACCTGCAGGTCTTTGGACTGTGGGAGGAAACCGGAGTACCCGGAGGAAACCCACCAAGCACATGGAGAACATGCAAACTCCATGCACACAGAAACGGGAATCAAACCTGGACCCTGGAGGTGCAAGGCAACAGTGCTAACCACTACATCCACCACCGTGCCGCCACTCTATTAGAATTAAAAAGGGGTGTTCAAGTCAAACCAAGACTTTCTCATGAATTGGCGTAAAACTGATCGACATTTACAGATAACTTCAACTGCAGTATGGGAAAAAAAGCCGCAGTAAAAACTTTGAATTGCTCCCATGATCACTCTGCTCTCAACGTTTAACTTGTCAATAAATTGCAGAAGAGATGCATCTGTCTCTGGGAACTGTTCATCAGCACCACTTGCACATTACAGGAACTCGCCTGGGAGTTATTGCCACGTCACTCGTACAGTCCTGACCTCGCTCCAAGCTATTTCCACATCTTCGGGCAATTAAAGGAGTTCCTGGGTGGCCGGAGTTTCAGACATAAAGCAGGCAGTCTGATCATGGCTCCCGGGTACTGAGAAAACTTTCTACCTCGATGGTATCCAGGCACTAGTGAAACGCTGGGAGAAGTGCATTAGTGTAGTAGGGATTATGTTGTTGTTGGACTTTTAGCTGCTCTCATCAAGGGGTCGCCACAGCAGACCATCTAATCCGCGCATTACTTGGCACAGGTTTTTTATGCCGTATGCCTTTCTTGATGCAACACTCATATTTTATCTGGGCTTGGGCTTGGCACTGCAACCGGTGGCTGAGGTTTGGGCATTGGGTGGAAATTAATCCTGGGCCTTCTGCATGGCAGGCGAGAAACCTACCACTGAGCCACCGATGTCCAGTGTAGTAAAGGAATTATATAGAGAAATAAAGGTAGTTTTTACTCTTATAACTATGTTCTGTTTTGCTGCACAGTCAAAGGTCCTGATTGGACTTGAACACCCCTAATACTTCCCTCATAAGTATCACCTCTCACCTTCTGATGAGATTGCGTAGCTGGCTGAAGCTCCATCAGTGTTGGTGACAGAAACAGAGTAAGTGCCTACATCCTCCATGTCCGGGTTCTTGAAAAACAGAGTTGAGCTTTGACACGCACAGAGGGGAAGAAAAAACCAACACACCGGGTCAGGGTTTAAATGAGGCTTAAAAACTGTTTTATTACTTTGACATCAGATCGCCATACAGACTGTACATACAGTACACTGCTTACCAACTGCCCGCTGTGGTGACTGCAACTCCTTTGGAGAAATCTGTGATTTCTTCATAGGACTTCTTCCACACAAACTGGGATTTCTCTGTAATCTGACAGCTCTCGAAAGACAGATAAATATCTCCAGTCTTGGTGTCGACTCCGCACTTGATTTCCTGAGCACCTTTTCGAAAGAACACATGAAATCAAGTGTATACACATAAATCAGCCTAATTCAGAACTGTGTAAGGGATACGGGTTGGATTTATGGTTCGGGTATGGTGAGGTTATGGGGCACGTTCACTTCAACACATCTGTCCTTCATTGTCCTGCGGTGTCCTGTCCTCACACTAAACGAAAACACACACACTAGTCCACAGTGCACTCTGCTGGTGGAAGCGTGTGCCTTCTTTTTCCCGCGAAGGAACGTTTTTAAAGCAATTCAAGATGAATCATCTCGTCGGCTTTTTTTCTTATCTGCAGCCGGGCAGACATCTGCCTCCCGCACCACTTCAGAATGCGGTCCCCCTCTCTCTTTCCATTTCTCTCCCTTTCTTTAACATGACCTCTTACACTGCAAGCTGTTTACCTTGTTCCTGCTTCTTCAGCCTGATTCCTCCCGATATAGCCGGGATGGTTGGCAGTGCATGCTAGTAGTGGGTGTGTAGGTTGCATATATCTTCTGTGCGCTCATGTGTTGTATGTGTTACCTGGAAGTGCCTTGGCACACGCTGGGTCAGAAGATACTGAAGCATTTCCAACGCCATGGGCGTTCTCGGCACGTACACGGAATATGTAGGATGATCCTGTTTCCAAGTGCTTTACCTAAGTATCACACATTACGTTATTATTTATTTTTTTTTAAAGTCTAAGTGTGAGACTAACAGCCTGGTACAACAGATGTACATGTTTGCTTTTACAGAGACATCACCGGAGATATTACCTTTAGAAAGCGGGTGCTCACAGCACTGGCATTAACTGTGCTCCAGGTATCAGTACCTGTCTTGCACATGTCCACATAGTACCCGGAGATGTCGCTGCCACCATTATACACAGGAGCCTTCCACTCCACCACCAGAGAGTCATCTCGGATCTCGGTGGTGCTCAGGTCATAGGCTGGACCTGGGCAGAAATTTCGGCAACAATCAAGAATTTGTATTCGATTAATTATTTTGACAATAATGTTATGGCAAGTGGCTAAGGCAAGGGAAGCTTTATATCCTTCTTCTTTACATTGTCTAAATGTGTGTTAGATGTGCTCCTGCAATATCCAGTCCAATCAATAACACACCCCTTCTCGTGTTGCACCACTTCACTCACCACGAACGTAGGTGCATTGTTTCTGGCCGTGAACACAGCAAGAACAGGAAAATGCATCCACCTCAGGCAGGTAATGAATACGAATATGCATTGTGAATAGGAACACTTTCATTCATTTGTTTGTTTGATTAAGACAGATTGCTAGTAAGGTTCATGGAGTTGTGAATAGGGACCCAAAAAAAGGTCATGCGATTGCTCTTGGTCAGATTTACTTTATATCTCGAATGACAATACTATCTTTTCCAGTTTTCAAGCATATCTCCGGTGCATGGTGGTATGGTGATTTATATAATTGAAAAAATAAGGGGTAGGGGGAAAAAAACTTTCAGTTTTGGCCACAATCCAAACCCAAGCGCAGCTCTGGACTTTTTCAGTGAACTAAGCACAGAGGTGAGAAGTAACTGAGTGCATTTACTTTGTTACTATACACACTTCATGTACCTGTACTTGAGTAGTTTTATTAGATGACACTTTGTTTTTTTTGTTTTTTTTTTTACTTTTACTCTGTAAAAAATTAAGCTAGGAAATTTTTTTTTGCAAGATCTCGCAAAAGTTTGCAAGATCTCGCAAAACTTGACTCTTCAGCATTGTCGATTTTGTCCAGCAGGTGGCAGCAATGATCCTAAAAGCTTGATCCTTGTCCGTGCAATACAGATCCAGTCCAGTGAGTGTCAGTAACTTTTTTTCCCCTTTAACACATTTTTCCCCCTCATCCATAGGGGCTCCGTAAATATCTGTACTTTTACATAACTACATTTCTTCATGGCAATGCGTTATCTAACAACCGCGACCTGCTGTATTTGAAGTGGGACTTTTTCTTTGACAGGTTAAATGACACAACAATGACTGAAATCAGAATAGAGCTGGTTGCAGAGAGTAAGAGTGAAACATCTTTTTTCCACTATGGAAAAGGCTACTGTGAGCTAATATAAGCCTGTATTTTGATACTTCAGTAAATGTGAAGGATGTTACTTCTGTACGTTTACTCAGGTACACACATAAATGGAGGACTTTTACTTTTACTTGAGTAATATAGGGAATCTCTACTTTTACTTTTACTACAGGATTTGACCCTATTTCTGACTGATGGATGCATCAGGGTAGGAAACGAAGCACATGAATCGACAGTGGCCACTGTACAAGCCTCTGGAGGCAGTGGTATGATCTGGGCTTGCACCAGTTCGTCAGGTTTAGGCTCTGTAACGTTATGTGGCAATAAAATGAAGTCAGCTGATGAACTGAATGTACTGAATGACCAGGTTATCACACCTATTCACTTTCGCTTCCCTGTTTAAAGCGTGGTGGTGGGTGCATGAGGAATTATTTTCACACATGAAGTGAAAACCATTGAATAACCATTCACAATTAAGCTTCAGTGTATATAATGTAATTTGTGATTGTGTCAGATAGACTGCATAGTCCAATGTTATTATTAGCATCATGTCAAGATTCTTTTCCAACTATAAATACTTCATGTGAGGACAAAAGACTGTATTTGTAATATCCAATTAAACGCTGAAGAAGTGTATTTTTGAACACGAATTTTTTGGCTGTGTGGTGTTACCTGGCTCAGGCATGTTCCACGCCTCACATCGGAATAGAGGGCTCGCGGCAGATGGATTACCCAAACCGACTAAATTGCCAGCATACACCCTGAACTGATACACTGAACCAGGGGTCAGGTTTGGAACCTGCGAACAAGAAGACATGGAAAATATTTCACTTCACTTCAAACTCTTCCCATCTAACAGAAACTGTGGAGGAGTTTAACAGGTAAATTTGTAGAAACCTTGTATAGCCTCTCCTTAATGGGTGGTACGTTGACCTCATGCCATGCTTTCTTGGCTACGTTGAACTTGTCTATGTAATAGTCGGTGACCGGAGAACCCCCGCTGCGGACAGGACGCTTCCAGTTGAGCACCATGGATTGGCCATCGCAGTGGAGGAGTGCGATGTCGTAGGGAGCCGAAGGGAGCTCTGCACACAAGATGGATGACTCGTGCTTTACGTGCCTATTACTCAATGTCCACAGCAGCGCGCTGCACTCTGGCTATCTCTGGCTTTTAATAAAGTCAATTCGTGGCCATTTATTGTCTGCCGTGACTTATAATGTGGGAGTGATTTATGGCGGATGCGATGCATTACGACTCATTTTTTTTGTTGCCAATTATGAATACGAGTCTGACCTGAATGCGGTTGTTTAAATCAACATTCAGAAAGTTTTCTGTGCTAAGATACGAAGTAGCCATTGTCAGGAGCTCCTGCAGCGGTGAAGCCAAGCACTGATTTATGAAGCAATTTTATTTGCATCAGCATTATGGTGGATGTCGTGTATATTTATGATTGTGTGGGCAAAAATACCGATTGTCCAGTATATTTGGTCTGAAATTTTTTATAAGACTTGAACAACACTGACTAGGCCACAGTGGTCCACAGTGTCATTTAAGTACAAGACTAGATTCACACCAGCTTTGAATTCTTAAAGACTAAAACGGACGTCTGCTGTCGGTCGTTGCGTTTCGCACGCAGTTGCTCTGGAAAACATGAAGCGCAGTTAAAATGTCATGGCTGAAATAGAAATCTTCTGCCAAAAGATTATAGGTGTCTTTCAAAATAGGATATGCTGTATACTGTATTCGTCTTTAAATCATCTTGAAGCAATTGTTGCAGAAATGCCCAGTGGATGCTAGTTGCTGTTCAATGTCATAAAGAGACACCTGGTGTCATTATGACACCTATTTTCGGTAACAGTTGCGAGGTATTTTAATAGCATCCCGACAACCACATTTAAGCAAGATCACGTTCCTAAAACAAGTTGGGGTAGTAGTTTGTTTGTTTGTTGTTAGGTACGGGAAGTGGTAGCTCCGTATGTTAAGTTTCTAGGTTACTGATCCAAATTTCTCGCCATTCGAGCCCCAGCTCCAAGTAGTTACCGCTGTTGATCAAGGCCCTTAACCCTGTCTGTGCCAGGGGCATCATATCATGGCTCATTCTGCACCCTGACCCCAACTACCTAACAAGCTGGGATATGCAAAGAAAAGAATTGTACAGTATGTGAGGAGGTGAAATAAAACCTAAACAAAAACCTTAATAAAAAAGGCCAATATGATGAACATGAATGAGAAGATAGCCAGAGTATAAGGAATCTGAAAAGTGTCTATTATATGGTGAATATGTTAATTCCTTTTCAAGCATATTAAAATAATCAACCATCATATTACATATCACAGCAACTTTCCCGATTTACTGGTTAAGACACTGGACTTTTGGTCAGAGGGTTGTGAGCTCAAATCCAAGCACTACCGAGCTACCACTGCTTAAATGTGCCCACTTTGCTACTTCAATGACAGGAAGTGACTGAAAAGCAAAACAACCCGCATCAGGAAAAAAAAGAAAAGAAAACAAAATGGAAAGTGCGTCTAGTGAAGAGTTAACACTGAAATTGCACATATTGAAATTCAGACCTCAGATGTTACAACAGGCTTAAGCGCTAGTCAGACAGCGGTGCCTGAAATTCACGCTTTTGCAAATGAACTCAGAGAAGTGAGTGCTCGGCCAACGTACGCTTTAACTGTGGACTCATTTCCGTTATAGAAGAGCTGAATTGGTGGTGTTTATATGGGAAAAAAAATACAATAGAACAATAACAGCATGGGAAAATGTGCTGCATCTTGTGCATATATTAAGTGTGTGTTAAGTGTTGAGTCTAATGAGTAAATATAACCTAATTTGCACTGATTCATATTTATATTTTACATTTACATTTATTTTCCATTATCTCACATTAATCTTATTTATACTGTACAACTGAGCCAGTGAGAGTTAAGTGCCTTCTTTAATTCTACCCTTTTTTCCCCCCATGAAATCTGCATGGACTCTGCTGCACATACACTCTGTTATTAGTAGTTTGACATGCTGCCGTGTACCTACAAATACTATTTCCCCTAGCGTTTAGATCAGCGAAACATTGTACTGGCAAAGAACCATATTCTTATAAGAAACTAACAGATGAAATGTGGCTTGTGTCCCGAATCGACAGAGATTCCTGGGCTCATACGTACTGAGAGCGGCTTTGACAGACAGAGGCGCTGATTCCTGCGACTCCTCACTAAGACCCAGCTCGTTGATGGCCTGCACTCGGAACACATAAGTCTCACCGGTTTTAAGTCCATGAACAACAAACCTGAAACACAAGCAGCACTGCTTAGGTTTAAATCCAAAATGGGATCCTTCGTTCACCAAACACTTTTTGAGATGGACTTTAAACTTTCTGCTTGCCAAATTCCCGTACACTGTATCAGAACATTTCTCTAGAATCATATATTTTTGATTGACTTAGCTCATTGAAACACCAAAAACAAGTAAAAAAAAATTAGCACTGTAATTTATCATTATTATCATTATTATTATCATTATTATCATTATTATTATTATTATTATTATTATTATTATTATTATTATTATTTTGTGACTTCATTATTGAGTTCATACAAAAACCTTTCTGATTTTCAAATATTGGCAATCCAGCACATAATTGAATTGCAGAATTTAATTTTAAATAATTGTTATAGAAAAATAATTCATATAACTTAAGGGGCCACTTTAAAAAAAAACTCACTTTTCAATTCCTTATAAAACTGCACAAACTGTACATGAGACTAAGTGGGTATTACACCAAATATGGCCTTTGTCGAATTAATTACTAATTGTTGCCTTTTATAGTATTATTTTCATTGTAGAAACATTTAATTTTATTATTTAAAATATTATTCTTTAATATGTCACATACCCAACCATACACAAAATGATACGCAGTGAAATGCTTAGTCGGAGCAGTCGTGACGGCATCTGACCTCGCCGGCACCATCTTGGAAACCTTTCTGAAGGCATCCTTGCTTTATAGCATTCATTTGGATTCATTAATCCAATTTAATTTGGAACTCCTTGCATGTGCCGGAGTTTTGTGCGGTACTACGTTTTACTGAGCATCCTGCAGAACCAGCCAGAGTTCTTCCAAGGATGTTTTCTGCATGCAAAATCCAGGAGCTTTGATAAAAAAAAAAACAGGAGCTTTGATTTAATTTTTTCATAGTCTCTACATAATATGCTGCTATCTTTAATGGCAAACAAATTTGTGTCTGTAACATTTAATTCTGTACTGGAATACTAAAGTTATCTATAGATAAAATTAATCTATAGAGCTGACTGAGGGCCAAGAGTGGTGGCATACCCAAACTTTTACAGCGACATGGGTGTCTATGAGCTCAAGCAAGCGGAAGGGGCGGATAGCGCTTTCCTCTGAGTGTGGTACACGGTCCCCAATGTCGCATGAGCAGCAGATGCAGTTGCCTGGAGTCACATGTCTCCAAGGAAGCATGTGATAGTCCTCATACTCCCTGGTTGGTGGTTGTCGCCTTGATAGTAATCTGCCCTTATAGAGAGACACGTGGGAATTGGCTATGGCTAAATTAGGAGCAAAAACCAAGTTAAAATCAAATAAAAAATTTAGTTTTTACTAACTCAATAATGAAGTCATTAAAACATACTATACTAAAAAAGACTGCCTAAGACCTTTAAACAGTACTGTATATCAAAGTAAAACCTGCTCATGAAAGCGCCAAAAACATATCACACAGTAAAACCTGCCAGGTTGGGGTTGTTTCCCCTACATATTTCTATGTGATGTACAGCAAATGCAATTGTATTCACAGGCGCACACACATTGCATTACATTTACACGAAAAGATAAATGAAAAAAGCTCAGCAATATGCAATCTGCTGTATAGATCTGAGGACATACTCTGTCTTCTTGTGCGGTTTGTGGTTGGCAGAAATCCAGTCTTTTGATCCTTTAACACACAAGTCAATATAATAGCCAATAAGGTTATTGGGCTCTTTCGGAGGGGCCCACTGGATCAGAACAGATGTATCGGTTTCCCTTGTGGCCACAACCTGACCAGGGGCTGAAGGAACACCTGGAGAAACAGAAAAACTCATTACGATGATCAGCCACTGCTGATTAAACTTCCAGATGACTTTCAGAGCATGCATTTGTTACGGCGTATAGCCCCATTGGCAATTTAATTACGTTTTTCCCGATCTAGCCTTGAATCAACCTGCTTTTTGGCGAACACTTCAGGCAGAGGCGTAGTTTTGAGGTGGGATTCAGGTTACTCCTTAATGTTTATTTGTTGGTGGTTGGTATATACATACTGTATATGATATCTGATTATATGCATGTTAAATAATGATGTTTTGCATGTTATTGCATTTATATGGTTGCTTAATCCTACCTTTAGTTCAGCTAAAATTTGAGCACAGGGATGTAAACAAAAAACAAATACATGGGAATGAAAAGCTGTTTCATTTCATTGCTACCATTTTATTTTACTCAATTCAGTGGAAATATTAGAAAGGTATTTTACGGCCACATTATTAACAAGATTAAATAACAAATTTGTGCCATTAATACATGAACATATTGGCAAAACCATAACTTTTGCAAGTCATGTTGTGTCTTTATTTAGTACATTTCCTGTAAATTCATTCTTGGCTACACCATTGACTTTAGACCATTATTTTACACTTAATTGCCATTATTTTATTGCTAATGAATGTAAATTTTCCAAGATCCAATGAATATTATCTGAAATATGAACAGAAAAAAATAGACCAAGCGAGTGCTGCACAATTAATCTAATCTAATATGTTTATTACAGGTAATACAGGTACATATAATGGGGAATTTATGTAGAGTTGGTTAATCATTCATTCATTCATTCATTCATTTATTTATTTATTTGTTTATTTTGGAGGTAATAAATAAATATTGCCTTGCATCATATTAATGAGATCACTTGTATCACTCTTTCCTGTTAGAATATGTTTGGTCATTTAATAGTTTAATATCTAAATTTAAATCGTAATCGCAGTCAAAATAATCACCATGTTTTTTGGTTGTTTTATTTTTTGGACCAAATGGTGCAGCGCCACATGGTTAAAGGTTATAACAAGATATGAAAGATATTTAAGGAAATAAAAAACTTTGTAATAGAAATATCTAAACATACTTTTCTATTTGTGAAATGAAATAAAATTAAATAATAATAATAATAATAACAATAATAAAATCATAACAGTAAACAGTAAATACGTTTGTTTAGGCAGGTAAATGAAATGCCTTGAAGCATTGAGTTCAAGTTCTCACCACGCAGTACTTGAGTCTGGATGGGTACGGTGGGCTTGGAAGGCTCGCTGATGCCATACATGTTGGCCGAGAGTACGCGGAACAGGTACTCCTTCCCTTCAGCCAGATTGAAGACGGCGTAGCGCGGCGAACGCACTGGCACTTGAGTGTTCACCCTCTGCCAGGAGCTACTGCCAACCTGAGTCTAAGCCGTTGAAAAGCACTCCATTACTTCAGCCAGCCGTGTCAGCTGACAATCAAGAAACTCTTACAGTAATTCCACTCTTTCAATTCACAGATTTAAACGGATGCTTAATTACAGCTGTCCTTAAAGCGTTAACATCAGCACTGAACGTGATTTGATGGGGAGGAACGTGTAGTGAGCTTTGTGGCGTAGAGAGTGAGATTAAAATCGGGTCTGTGTTTTTTATCACTCTTTGCCAGGAACGGCTTCAATCCAAAGATTAATCCAATCCGTCAAAAAGCACTCCATTACTTCACACAGCAATGCCAGCTAGCAGTCGTGAAATGCTTACACTAAACTAGGCCGCATAATTTACGCGGATAAACTGATGGTTAATTGTAAATTAAAGTGTGAAAATGATATGGATTAGGTGAGCATCAAGCAGGATTCCTTTCAGATGCTGAGGTGTACGAACCTTCTCAATGTAGTACCACATGGGGGCCCTGTCGTTGTACACCGGGGGGGTCCAGCTGAGCACAACATATGTTCGGTCTGTCTCAGGGGCGTAGACATTGGATGGAGCTCCAGGAGCTGTTCCCTCAGCTACAGCCGAATCACATCAAACAGAATTACCGGATGCACCAAGCAGCGTGATTCACATTCAGTCCTTTTCTAGATACAGACTCGCATGCATAAACACTTCTCGGGGAAAAAAAATTACAAATAAAAAAACATCTCAATGTCATCAGTTCTGCTTTAAAAAGATACGACAGCACCATTAAAAGGAGCGCATCATCTGTAATATCGGGTAAACACCCACACAAACACACATGCTCTTGACATTATTTGATGTGTTCATTCCAGTCTGAAAAGGCACCACAGATGGTCAGGCTCTCGTGTCCTGATGGAATTCTCATCAAAAACTAATCAGCACCTTTCGAATGTGAGCCAATTACGGGCTAGATAATTACTGGAGTTTTTTTGGGGGGGAGAAAAAGATAAAACTATGAGTGGAACAGTGAAAACAAAACAAAGGTGAAGGACCAAGGTTGAATTATACGTACGAGAAATAATACGAGGAGGGCGAGGAAAGCATTTAACAAAGAAACACCCACATTTTTGTTTTATTTAAAATTTTAAATTACTGTCCATATTAATATTCAACTAATGTAATATTAATATGTCATTATAACGTGACTGCTATTGAGTTAGGCAGTACTTTAGTCAACAGCTATTATCTTCTGAATATAAATCAAATAAAAGCAAAAATGATTCTTGACCACAACAGGATCTCTTTTTTTCAAAAACACCTTTACAGCTGCTCATGCATGCAAGATCGGAAAAATATCAGTGAGTCTATATCCATTGTAACCTGAGAGTTCTGTTCTTGGCTAACAGGAACGGAACACAATGTCACCTTCTGCTGTTGTGACCCTGCCAAGACTCATGACGTCGTGCATTCTGAGATGCTTTTCTACTGCAAAGAGTTCCTTTTTGGGTTACCAGGCACTCAAACCAGTCTGATCATTCTCATCTCATCTGATCTCCCTCAGCAACAGGCTGTTTATAAGGTCTAACCATTTTGTGTACACTCCACAGACTGTTGTATATAATCAAAAAGCTTTTGAAAAGTCACTAAGAGAGTGGTCTCCTCATTAAGATTAAGATTCAGTTAGAGTGCAGGGTCCTCCAGGATCCATTACACCTGGATCAGATAGAGTTAAGGGCCTTGCTCAAGGGCTCAACGGTGGCAGCCTGGCAGTGCTCGTACTTGAACCCTTGAGCTTCCGATCAGTACTCAGTGTTTTAACCGTTTGAGCCTTAACTGAAAGCATTGCCCTGCTGCCACATGATAAGCTGATTGGATAACTAAGCAGATGTACAGGAGTTCCTAATAAAGAGGCCAGTTAGTTTAGCGCAATATATCGAAAAATTCGAACTGAAAAAAAAATTTTATGAAACCACACTACCTTCAAGGTCATCAAGATAGGCAACAACATCAAGTTTTCCACCAAGTCTTTCAACTGTTAAAAAACAACAACAAAAAAACAAAGAGTAAATACAAGATCTGACGAACACAAAGCTGAATGGTATTAATTAGCATGTATGGGGATTTGAATGATTTTCACCATGAAGTCTCTCAAACTCAGTAGGATCCACTGCAGCGATGGCTTCAGACATTCTCGAAGGCCTGCTGATGCCACGTGCGTTAACGGCACGCACCCGGAAGTAATAGGAGTGACCCTCGAACAAGCCGGACACTGGGTATTTACAGATCTTAATGGGAGAGTCATTGCACTGTACCCAGTCCTCCGTTCCGACCTCACATCTGTCAAGAAGTTCATCGAGAAAGCACAAAACAGACAAGGGCAAGATATTATTTCTCGAAAAGACTTCATTATCTTGGCGTGCAATTAAAAAAAAGTCAGTGGAAATTACAGCCTATTATTAAAATGTGTGTTTTAGAAACTTACTCATAATGGACCTAAACACTTTTCTTACCATCTTTGAAAAAAAGTCCTGAAGGATGTTACGTTTCAAGTGATTACATTTATTGTGTAGAAAGAAGATTTCTAGCCAAACAAACTGTATAATAAAGAAAAGTCTTTCAATGTCTGTAGACATCAGAGGTCTTTGCCTGATACTTTCCTTTCATTTCCAATATGTGGTGTTTTATATCATACAGATCCAGAGGTGTCAATAATAACGATGTACAACTACTCCGTTAGTCTACTTGAGTTGTTTTGTGTGTCCAGTATGTATGTACTTTACTTGAGTATTTTCCTTATGTGATATTTTCTACTTCTATTTAGAAGTTTTTTTTTAAGCATCTACTTTTTACTCCCTACATTTTAAATGTAAAACTTGTTATTTTTCAGCTGACAATCACACGAAAGTGCATTTTTTCGATGTTCTAATCTAATCTAAATGTCACTCATACCATGTCACGACTGAGCTACACCCCATGTGGGAAGGACGGGAACAAAACAATTCCACCTGTCCAAGCAGTCCACGGTTACAGAAATGACTGGCAGGTCATTATGAAAGTGCAGGCTGGTTAGAGCACCAAAGTGATTGAGAGCTTCCCGGGCAACTACTCCTGCCTACTTGGTCCCTGGGCAGCGGTTTCTTACGACAGACGCTAAGATTAGAAGCGATCTACCTACTGTAGCTAACTAGCTAACTAGCAAAAGCGTTGTGAAATTTAGTTTGTATTTCATACCGATAACAATGTCCCTTTTTTGTAATTGTTTTTGTAATTATAATGGTTTTCACTTCCAGGAAACTTATTATATTTTGTTTGCTCGGAGTATGACCATATTTAATTGCATAAACAACTTGCATTACACCCGGTTTCAATGTTAGCAACTAGCTACAGTAGCTAAGCTCCTGAAGTAATGAAAGACGCTAACGATGCTGCTCACCATACATTTACATAATGTCAAATCCTGTCGCTATCAATCTCTACTAGACTTGTACATTCGTGTACACATCAGCACTACCTTCAATTTTGTGTAAAATACTAGAAAATACTGTCTATCAGTAACTCAGTCGGATAGACATTCCAGAAAAATGGTTTTGTTTCGTTTTTTTGCATTTTTGTGCTTAAAGTACAAAGATAGAAAGAACACATGAGTGCACAGAAGGTTTTATATTGAAGATACCACGTATCGCAAATACTGAATGCCAAATAATGCATAAAATTTTTAATCAATATTTGGGACATTATATTTGGTACTGGTGCATCAAAGACAGTTAAGTGTTAAAGATGCATTAAAAAGAAATTCTGCCTGCAAATTCTGCCTTTTTTTTTTTTTTTTAATGGACGAACATTAGGGAATCCCCTAATGACCACCTCATTCAATTTTCTATGTGTAAACAAACTAATAATCACAAGAATCAGTTAGGCTAGTTAGTCACGAGAGTAATCAGACATGTCAGCCTGCTCAGTCACCTATCGACAAAGTATCCGATGATAGGGCCCTCGGTCGTGGTGTTGGGAGGCTTCCAGGACACAATGACATAATCCCTGTTTGCATCATGAATCTTAATGTCCATGGGGGCTCCAGGGGCCTGAGGAACCGGAGGGGGACCATCTGTAAAAGAAACCTGACTCTGTGAAATGCTTAAGAATATCTGCTCCTGCTTAATTCCTAACATTAATAGAGCAGAAAAAAAAAGTCAGTCCAGTGTATGTATATAAATATCAAATATATAAAAAGCTCAGGATAGTGTACATTACTGATTGATTAGACAAATACATTTTTAAAAATTGTTTAGATGGGCACACAAGAGTACATTTCAGATGGGTCAAATTATTGGGGTTGCATCAAGAAAAGAAAACAACTAAAGAGATTTGAAATTATTGGAACTGGGTTAAGAACCCTTCAACGCTTTCCCATATTGTTTATTTTTTACATCTCTAGTTCCTGCCTATTGAATTAGTATGCCAATAGAAATAAAAAAAAAATGCTATGAATTTTTTTAAAGCAGTGTTCAATATCAGAAATGGTATGCTGTGTGTCATCAAGTGACATAGATCTAGTTTGAATAGTTCATGTGAGATTTCTAATGAGAAAATCAAATCTAAGATTAGTCTGCTCTGCTTTCTGATGTTGTGTTACTGCATTATATTTATATTAGACTTGGGAAATTATTTTGCTGAGTTGCTTCTAGAAATAAATCAATCAAATTAAATGTAATTATATCCCAATGGTAGAAGGTGATCTCAAGTTAGTAAAAATAAGTAGAAATATTTAGAATTACTGTATGTTATACTGTTTTTGGCGTATTCTTAGCTTATAAAATTGACACCCAAGTGAATGTGACCATGTGTAAGATTTGATTAGATTTTTTTCAGTGCAGATAAACCATAGAAAGTTCTTCTTGAAGGTTTTCTACACTTTCACTGCAGAAACAGATAAACCACACTAGGGAGGTATCATCAACGGGATACACTTTGTGTCATTAATATCTATAATTTACCTATTAATAATATAATTCCAGATAGATAATTGGACCTTAAGCACCAGTATTCTGAAAGTGAATGATGCAAAAGCATGCAGGATTTATGGTATAATCATAGCTACATGACAGAAACCACATACATACAGACAATGTATGCAGTTATTAACTCAAAAGCAAGTTATGGATTGACTGCATGTTTTGCGACCGATTTAATTGTCTGAATACATACGGCCTATACATGTTTCATTTCATTCCATTTAAAAATATCTTTGCTTCATGGAATTTCTTGCATCTAACATGTGGAAAAAAGTATAGCAAGAATTTTGTGTCAGTTTAAACTGTTCTTTTAAAATTCTCAAAAGTCAGAAGGAATTCATTGTCCCCTTTATTAAGAACTGAGATTTTTACCTTCCACGTAGACGTAAGCCTTGTGCACTGCATCTCCTCCTTTGGTCACCATGCGCAGGGTGTAAAGACCCTCATCATCCTTGGCGAGGTGAGTCAGTGTGAGCTTAGCGACACCTCCCCCAGACTCCATTTTCACCCACTTCGACTCCTTCAGAAGGTGCTCTGGAAAGTTTTAAGAGATGCAGCTCAGCATGGCATTTCCTCTCTTTTTTTTCTCGATATAAATGAAAAACAAGCTTTCCTTTCGAATCTGCCTGCGATGTGCAACAAAGAAGTAATTGAATCATGTTTTTGAGAACAGCAGGTGAGGAGGTGATACTGTGAGGCACAAAATGGAGAAATAGTTCAAGGTCTGGGTCACAGATGTGGCACTATCATGAAAAATATATATATAAACGAATAAACTAGATGAAAAAAGCTCCCAGGTTGTCACTGTATGAATGCATGCCTTGGTTTTCAGATAGCCCAATTATACCTTTAACCCCTTTAAAGTTGCATCAGACGTAACTACAGTGAGACTCCCTGGAAGATGTGTGCATTTTAGATCCTGATTTTTTTTTTTTATTAATTTTTTTATTACTACAATGTGTGTAAACAAAGTTTTATGTTTCGTACCGTCTCTGTACCACTTGGCTTCAGGCTGCAGATTTGCAAGATTGGGGCTTATGGTCATCTTACAGGACAGCGTCACGCAGTCTTCCTCTTTCCCAAACTTCACATCGAATGTCTCCAGAAACTCGATGTTGATCTTTGTGTATTTAATCTCGGGTATAATTGCATCTAAAAGAAAATAATAAAAAGCCTATGTGATTTCAGGCCTTAGTAAAGATAGTAATATAATATAAAAAAAGATGATATCATTCTGTATAAAATAAAAGTAAAAAACATCGGGGCTCAAAACAATGCGTAAGGAGCCATGCAACAGAGCATGCTGTTCATAAAATGTCATAAAATGTTTACCAAAGAATGTTTCTTGAAGACTTACATTCATAAGGCATCCAAGAAAAAGGGCAGAATTTCTCATCATCTTTGACCCCTATACAAAGTGCAAAATGAAAATTTTCCAGTTATTGAAAAAGTGCAGCCGCCAGCTATAACATTAGAACCCAAAATATTAAGCTCAATATTTTGTAGGTTTCCTGTGTGCCGTCGGCGCAGCTCTGGCCCCTCAGTGTGGTGTCTGGCACTGGGGCGTTAGCAGCAGGGATCTGGGGAATTTGGAGGCTGGATCAACAATGTTTGTCTGCTGAACCCCATACACAGCATGCCATGATGCACTGGGTGTTCTGGTGTCTTTTTATCATCGTTGCTACACTGGCTTTTCTGTGGGAATCACGCTGGGTGGGCCGGCCTTTGGTTCACATGGGCGTAGATGGGCCTTGGGTGGCCATGATCCTGTCACCAGTTTTCCGGTATATAATAGATAATCAATGTCATTCAGTTGTTGGTGTTAGAGTTATGGCTGATTAATGGGGCAGGGGTAGCTCAGAGGTTAACATGTACAGTACAGACCAAAAGTTTGGACACACCTTCTCATTCAAAGAGGTTGAATTTGTATTATGGCAAGAAAAAATTAAAGAAAAACGAGTGGCCATCATTACTTTAAGAAATGAAGGTCAGTCAGTCTGAAAAATTGGGAAAACTTTGAAAATGTCCCCAAGTGCAGTCAAAAAACCATCAAGCGCTACAAAGAAACTGGCTCACATGGTGGCCCAGGAAAGGAAGACCAAGAGTCGCCTCTGCTGCGGAGGATAAGTTCATCCGAGTCACCAGCCTCAGAAATCGCAGGTTAACAGCAGCTCAGATCAGAGAGCAGGTCAATGCCACACAGAGTTCTAGCAGCAGACAC